>JAJEJO010002600.1:0-52280 GCA_020662805.1 Glaucomys volans
CATGGAGGTGGTGCTGTTCACCGTCCCTGAATTTTCTGCAGCTGCCCTAACAAAATAACACTGACTGGGCAGGTCAGCAACGGAAGTCCACTGTCTCACAGGTGCAGCAGCTGGACATCTGAGACCAAGGAGTTAGCAAGGTTGGTTCCCGCCAAGGGCCTTGGGGAGATTCTCTCTGTGGCTGACCGGCAGCCAACATCCCTTGCTGTGAAGTCACATCACCCCGTCTCCACCTGCAGGTGCCCCTGGCCTGTCTGCTCTCCCTTTGTGCATATCAGTCTCTGGGTCCCCTTTCCATCAGGACACATTCACCCTGCATTAGGGCCACTCTAACCACTTTGATTCATCTCCAGCACCTGCAAAGACCCTGTTTCCAAAGAAGCCCACACTCACAAGTCCTGGGGGTCGGGACTTCCATGCAATCCACAAGATCTCTGAGCAATGGTGGGGAGATCCTGAAACTCTGGGAAGAGGCGGGATGTGGGAACTGCCCACGTTTAAGGGACTATTCAACACGGACGGTAACAGAGAACAACTTCAGGTGCACCCTGGATTTTAAAAGGGTTAGGGATCGAGGATGTGTTCACGAGGTGGAAATAACGGGACTCAATGAACAATCTCCCTTATAGTGATCAGTATTATTAGGGCTCTACAGTAAGGTCTGGGCTCCTCAGCATTTTTTTCTCACTTAGTCTGGAAAGAAGACATGTTAGGGATCGGACTTTTCTCACCAGCAGTCTGGCCTCCCTAGGGGTGGCTCCCGCCCTCCCCCCCCCCCCCCCCGCTTCCCACTTCCCATGCACACCTGGGTCCTGGTAGAAGAGACAGGTGGAGTCTGAGGTTGGAGATCAATGCCCTTTGCCCTGACAAGCAGTGAATCGGTTTCCAGAACCTTCCTTGTGGCTTCAGGAAGCACACAGGTAATTAAACCAGCCGTGCTGGGTTTCAGATGAGCCGTGAAGTGCGCCCCTGGCACACTTCCTCTGGCCCCTGGCCTCTTCCTGCCTGAGAGACGCAGGGGTGTAATTAGAATCCGGAGACAGCGGCCGTCAGCATTCCTCACCAGCATTTATAAAGGATGATCCAGTATCTATCGGGGTCCAGTCCTGCTCTCCAAGAGACCAGGGGAGCGTCAGAGCTGCATGCGGCCCAATCCAGGGGCTCTTCTGGCACCGCTAGGGTGACACTGTATGCTCAATTTGTTCTGAATCACTCAGGGTAAAGGCAGCAGCAGGCTGGGAGGTCTCTGCCTTCATCTTCGAGTCTGTATCCAAACGCTCCAGATGCAGGGCCAGCTCCAGATCCTTGTGAAGGTCATTGTTCATTCATTAGTCATTCAACAAACATTTGGTGGGCATCTGGTGCAGGTTAGCCATCCCAGCTTCACCCAGCATGCTCCTCGCAGTGAGGGGGTGTATCCAGGGCACAGACTAGAGGTGTGTTTTACAACGAGCTGTAGACATCCACCCACCCCATCCCTGAAAGTCAGCTGAACCCTTGCAAAAATAAGTTTTAGCTGTTCCTTGTAAGATCTGTAATTTATTCCCATTCATCAGTTTGGAAGGCAATGGAAAATCTGTAGAATGTTTGAATACGCTGAACATAAGCCAGCGGGTGCTTTCAGCTTTGGTCAGGGAACACGGTTCACTCGCTCTTTACTCTGTAAAGGGACAGATTGCAGGTAGTTCAGGCACTGGGAGCCCTACAGTCTCTGCGTCAGCTACTCGCCTCTGCCCTTGCAGCTGGAAAGCCAGGGACGACACATGGACACGTGGGCCCGGCTGCTCCTACCAACGCAGGCACCAGTAGGTTCTGGCACGGGGGTCCCTGTCTTGGAGAGATCAAGCGTGGTGATGCCATTGGACCCCACAAAGGGAACTTCCAGATTCCTTTTCCTGTCTTCCAGGGCCCTGCACGAGGAGACCCTGTCCAGCACGCTCCCCGGCTTACTGAGTTTCTGCCGCCCATCCCTCCTGTTCCCTGGTCACATCAGCTGCTCAGCGACTCCATAACTTCGGCAAAGCTGTTTCCTCTGGTTCAAGAGCTCCACCAGAATGGGGCTCGTTCCTTCTCAGTTTCTCCCTCTTCCATCAGCTTTTGAAGACTTGCCAAGGAGTTTGGTTTATTCAGTCTCCCCACAGGGAGGCTGGGACCGACATCAGCCCCATTTCGCGGATGCCATTTCCCCCAGTCTAATGAACAAGCCGAGTGTCTGTCGGTTCCTCCCCATGCTTCATCTCTACAGCCTGTTAGTTGCCAGGTTCTGCCAAATGTACCTCCTGAAAACTTCTCAAGTCCATCCTTTCCTCAAGTTCATTTTTTAAATTGAACTCATTGTCATTTCGTACCAGGACTATTGCAAAGATGTGCTTAAAGGACTCTTGGCTTGCAGACTTAAACTCTTCATGTGTCCACTTATCCATTCATTCTTCGGTCTGCCTTATCAATTCACTCATCTTTTCATTCACCTTCCACCCATCTCTCGATCCATCTATCATTTGTTGATCCATCTACCCATCATCCATCTATTCATCATCTATCATTCCATCACCCATCAATCCATCATCCATCCATCCACCCATCCATCATCCATTCATCCATCCATCATCCATCCACCCATCCATCTATCCATCCATCCATCCTTCTGTCATCCATGAACCATCCATCCGTTATCCATCCATCCAGGGTATCTACTTTGTAAAGATGGGGTAAGTAGTAAAAACACAAAACAAGGAAAAAACAGGACCTACCTTTCTGGATATTCTAGTCTAATTTGGAGAAGATGCTAAACAAATGATCACCCAAATATGTGCCAGTATAGAGTGGGATAAATGCTTAAAAAGGAGAAGTAGAGGTGTCCCTGAGAAGGCCTACTGGATCTAACTCAGATGCAAGGCATGGATGGCATCAGAGCCGGGACTCAGGAATGGGGTCTGGACAGGGTCCAGCAAGGGGGAAGCTCCCACTGGAGCCTGCTTCCTTAGGGGCTGCGGGGTGGGTCCTGGCACAATGACCAGGGCAGGGAAGGCCCAGAGTGTTAGAAATGAAGCAGGAGAAGCAGGGGGCAGGTCACCACGGGCCCAGAGGCCACTGTAAGGGAGGTGCAGACTCCCTGCCATGCAGAGGGCCATCTCTGGGGGCTGTCGGCAGATGGTTCTAAGGCCCCACGGTTCTAAGAACATCTCGGGAAGAACACCCTAGATATGGAGGGGAACCACTCGGGAGGGAAGGGGTTGGAGGGCACAGCAGGCAGACGTGAGGTGCGTTAGAGATGCCTGGCCTCAGCCGCACCAGGTGCAGGCACCATGGCCAGGGAGAGTGACCGGACACAGAACTGCAAGGTCTCCCATCTCATCAGCCGGGAGAACTGAAAACAGGCACAGGCTGGCCGGCCAGGCTCAGCCATCTGGGCTTCGCACGATGGGGACAGAAATGAGGGGTGGCACTGACTGGGCACCCACTCTCCATGGGTGCTGGATCATCACCCTATTCAACAGAACCTGCAAAGGAGATGCTACCACTAGCCCATTTTACAGATGGGAAAAACGAGGCACTGAGAGGATTCAACAGTGGCCCAAGTGCCCCTGGTGGAGCCAGCATCCAATGGCAGGACCCCAAGGATCAGAAACACAGAACCATTTCATCTCCCGAGGGTCCTGCCAGGGAACCCGAGATCCCCAGTGCAGACCCCCTGCCTCCCTGGAACCTCCGAGGATTCCAGATGCATAGATAAAACCAGGCAGGAGGCTGAGCTCCACTCATCGCCGGCGTCTTTATTGCTGTACAAATGCGTTCTTCATCAGCACCGGGGTCCTCCCTCCTGAATTACAGTGAGGTGTCCTGGTGGCCTTCCGTGCATCGATGGTACTTCACAGCAATAAACACAGGGCGGGAAGGCCGGCGGGCCAGGTCACCAGGCTAACTGCCCTGTGAGGTCCGGGCCCAGGACGCAATGGCAGCAGTGCCTCTCAGTTCTTGGGGTCCCCTGCTGAGATGCTAAGAGACTCTTGAAAGGAAGGCAGTGAGAAGCCGGCAGCAGGACAGACAGATGTCCCCACCTGGGATCCCTGGGCCTGCAGGTCACCTTGCTGGGCCCCCGTCCTGGGTGCTTGCCTCCAGAGGGCAGGCAGCCTCGACATGGGGACCCATGGGGGACCTGGGCTTGGGCCTTCTTTGAGAGGCTCCCATCCACTGCCTGGTTACGCCAAGGGGACGCCTGGGGGGCATGGTGGGGTGGGGCTGTGCCTACCACCTTCTGCAATTCTGCTCTCAACCTGTCCTAGCTGCCAGGACGCAGCGGCCAGCACGCTCACCCTAAGACACAGGGTCTGCAAACTGCAGCCTGGGGCCAAATCCAGCAGGGCCGCTCTGCAACGGCTGCTCACTGGAGCGTGGTCAGCCTGCTCGCTCATGTAGTGAGCTGAGTAGTGAAGGAAGACAGACCTCGGGCTGCGAAGCCCAAAATGATCTGGTTTTTGATGGAAAGTCCGCAATTCCTATCATAAAGTCTAAATCAGATCATGCCACTGTTCTGCTCAAAAACCATCAATGACTCCCTACTACTCTAGAATTAAGGTGAAACGACTCAGCCACAGCAAATCACCCAGCCTTGGGCATGAAACAGAGAGACCAATGAAGCCTATTGCCCTGTGTTAGAGCAAGACTTAAGTGAGCCTCTGCCTGCTTTTAGATGAGCTAACTTTCTAGGATCCTGGTAAAACACATATAAAATTTTCCATCCTATCCATTTCCAAGTTCACAATACAGCAATGTTAAGTATAGTCATGTGGTTGGGCAACCAACCCCCAGCTATTTTTCCTCCTGAGAAACTGAAGTTCTATGTTCATTGAAAAACAACTCCTGTTTCTCCCCTTCTCAGAGACCCCGGGAGCCCCCAGGCCACACTCAGTCTCCACGAACTTGAGCGCAGCAGCACCTCCTGTGAAGGCACCTCGCAATTTCTGCCCTTCAGTGACTGGCTGGATTCACTTGGCATAATGCCTCTGGGTTCCTTGGACTGCAGTGCAAGTTAGAATCCCTTTCCTTTACAGACAACAATAGGTGCTGGCGAGGATCTGGGGGGAAAGGCACACTCATACATTGCTGGTGGGGTTGCAAACTGGTGCAGCCACTCTGGAAAGCAGTCTGGAGATTCTTAGAAAACTGGGAATGGAACCACCATTTGACCCAGCTACCCCACTCCTCAGTTTATACCCAAAGGACTTAAAATCAGCATACCACAGTGATGAAGCCACATCAATGTTCATAGCTGCTCAATTCACAATAGCTAGATTGTGGAACCAACCTAGATGCCCTCCAATTGATGAATGGATAAAGCAACTGTGGTATATATACACAGTGGAATATTACTCAGCCATAAAGAAGAATAAAATCATGGCATTTGCAGGTAAATGGATGGAGTTGGAGAATATCATGCTGAGTGAGATAAGCCAAACCCCAAAACCAAAGGTTGAATGATTTCTCTGATAAGTGAATGATGATACATAATGGGAGGGGGAGGCAAGGAGGAGGACAGATTGTACAGAGGAAAATGAGCGATGGGAAAGGGACGGGAGGAAGGAAAGATACTGGAAGGAGACAGACATCATTACCCGATGCACATGTACGATTACACGAACGGTGTGACCCTACTTCGTGTACAACCAGAGAAACGAAAGTTGTACCCCATTTGTGTAGAATGAATCAAAAAAAAAAAAAGAATCTCTTCCTTTTTCGTGTCCAGAGAATCCTCCGTGGGTTTGGTGTGTCCATTCGCCTGTCGATGGACCCGCAGGTCGCGTCCACCTGTGGGCTGCTGTACAGATGCAGCTAGGAGCCCGGGCCATGGACGTCCTCTCAAGGCCCCCCTTTTGGACTCGGGGTGTGCACCCGAGCAGAAGAGCTAACTGTAACGAGCATTTCCGAGACGCAGCCTGTTTTAACGACTCCCACAGACCATCTCAGTCCTCAAGTGACCTTGCAAGGCCAGGGCTATGACCCCATGCCAGGCACCAGGTAATCACCGCCCACACTGGAACACCCCCGAGGACAGAGGCACCATTAATAACCACACCGGGACAAGAGGCACAGAACAGGAATGTCCCGTGCAAACCAGGATGTCAACCATCATCTCGTCCCTATTTTACTGATTAAAAATGAGGCACAGAGTGGTGAAGTTCTTTGCTCAAGGTCACATAGCTCATGAGTGGAAAGGCCAGAATTGAAATCCAGTCCCACCGCCTCAGGCTCCCGCTGTGAGGCACACTTCCATAAGGTCCAAATACGTGGTGTCCAGCTGTCACTGCTTCTTCAGGCTGGGAGGGACAGAGGGAAGAGTCTGAGATGGCAGTGCCAACCCCGAATGCTGTGAACCACCCGTGCAGGGAGGAGCGGGTGTCTCAAGGTCTATGCCACTGACACTGGGCTGGACGCTGCTGGGAGGCTGTCATGAGCCTGCTGCAGGTTCAGCCTGGCCTCCACCCTCAAGGCTCCAATTGTGAGACCAGACGACTCCAGATGCAGCCAAATGCCCCCTGGGGAGCAGAAGGGCCCTGGCTGAGAACCACTGACCTGGGAAAGGGCAGAACTTGGAGATGGGATATTCTCCAGCTGGGTGCAGCCTCTCCTGAAGAACCCTTCCCAGCCCCACTCAGGCCTGGTTTCCAGGCTGGTCGGAGTCTGAACCAAGGAGCCTCCCCTTGGAGGCATGCAGACCACCATGTTCCCTTGAGAGGATAATCGGTGGGATCTCGGATGGTGGGAACTAGAGGCCACTCCCCTGAGCCCTGATGAGACTCCAGGGGGACTGCGGGTCCTCTTGGAAGGGTGAGGGTGCTTCAGAAGCTTCTGGCATCCTGCTGGCGACCACCACAGGAGAGAACAGGCCACCACAGCTGGTGTAGCCTCATACAGGGCAGTTTGACAGTGCCTATTACAACAGGCAAGAGGTGTCACTCGTGACTTCTGTCTCCCAGATTCTGCCCCTGGAGCCAGTCTTGACAAGGGGGATCCCAAGAGAACTGAGCTCTAATTTCCTGTGCCATCCACTGTGGGGAGCAGACTCGTTCTTCCCGGATGCATTCAGAATGGTACCAGCCACACTCAGAATGGAGGGGACAGTCGCTTAATTCAGCAAACACTTGGCAGCAACCTAAGTGTCCATCCACAGGGGAGTGGCCAGTTATGCCTGGTCTACCCACACTACAGATTTACAGTCATGCAAAAGAACTGCAAAGGCCTCCGCCCTCCAAACAAGCTCAAATAAATGAAATTCTAAAAAAACATACCATGTAACTCTGAATTCTCGTCACGCAGCCCGAGTCCACATTTATGCAGATTCCAGGATCAATGTCCTGACATCGAGGGATCCCCCATCACAAAGCCAAACTCTACTTTGGACTTAGGTACATAAAGTCAAACAAAAACCATGCTCGAAGTAGGTACTGTTAAAGGGGACTGGTCGAGTTGGAGTTTCCCTCTGTCTTCGGTTGTCTGTCTTTACTGCATTTTCAATTTGGTGGTCTTTTACATTTTACGGGCAACTGTCCCCACCGACGGGGTACAATGTGAGGTTTTGATATACGTGTGCAATCAAAGGGATTGCAATAAGCATGCATCCTGCAATATGTGAGCAAGGGTTAAATACTGAAAAATAAGCCACTCTGTCGTCTCTCCCCTTCCCTGCCTCCTCACCCTCCCTCCCTCTGGTGGCTGGAGACATCCTGGGGGACCCTGGTGGCCTCTCTGTTCCTCGGACGGCCATTTCAGCTGCACCCCGCCGCACACAGAGGCGAGCCACTCATTTGTGCTTCGTGGTTGAGCCTGGATCCTGATTTAGGGCAACATAAACCTCCTCAAAACCGCGAAGAATAAATTAGTTTACTAATTTCGCCATTAAGAGTTTATCAAGGCGAGCGCCGTTTCCATCCCGCCCTAATCAATCACCATTTCCCGTGTTTATCTCCTATTCAATTTTTACCACGAGGTTCTATACACATCAATTTGCCTGATGTTCTTCCTACATATGTTTTAAATTACTTTATCATTGTATAAATTTCACAGCCATTAAAAGGCTCTAATACCAGGATGGCTGACATGGTGTTAAAAATTGGATTCAATTCCACAGGGTAATAAATTGTGACCTAAATCCAATCTCTCATGGGTGACTGAAGGATACAATGAAAAATTATTGCTTTGTCATTTTTACACTAACACAAATATACCATGGCGAAGAGGAACAGGCAGAGAAATGGAAGCTCTGGCTGCTGCTTCCCAGCCCATGGGCCGACTTGGAAGGCCATCCCGGGGGTCGTGGATGTGGCCAGCCCCCTCTGCATCAGGTGGGAGGCAGCAGCTCCTGAGGACAGCCGAGGAACCCAATCTCTGAGCTTCTCTGTGTAACTGGGATTTCCGACAGGGTTCCTCCCTACCTGGCTCTTGGTTTCCCTAAATACAGAGTTCTAAGAAATAAATGAGCTTACGTGGCTCACGTGCTGAGGACTGTCCCTGGCATTTGGCAATCCCTAGGGAAAGGTCAAGTGTCAATTCAGGTCGAGTGACCCTGGACCAAAATGCATGGGATCAGATTTATTTTAGATTTGAGAGTTTTGCAGATTTTGGACTATGTGCACACACACAGTGGACTCTCTTGGAGATGGGGCCCAAGTTTAAATGCAAACTTTATTTCTGCACATGGTCTAAAGGTGACTTTGTACAACACTGTTGGTGCAACCAGGATGGGACTGCAGGCTGTCCATCAGGTCAGGTGTGGAATTTTCCACTTTGTGGTTTCGAATCAGTGCTTTTAGATTTTGGATCATTTTGAATTTTGGATTTTCAGAGGAAGGATGCTTGAGAATGGGTTCTGTACGGATACCTCAGTTCCCTGCTCTTTCTGGTTGCAGGGAAGGAGAGGGACGAAGAGCTGGGCGGGTTCTGGGTGAGGGCACGTCCCTTTATCTCCTGAGAACCTGGACTCCTCATCTAACAGATCCATGTGCACGCTTACTAAAGAGTGTTTACAGAGAAACCAAGACACAGGTCGGGAAGTGAAGTAGAACTGGGTCTGAGCTCAAGGCCTGTCACGAGCAAATATCACCTTCTGCAGGCTGTTTCCCCACCTGCATAACGAAATTAGGGAACAGACTTTTCTTAGGGTCGCGGGGAAGGAGGAACAAGATCATGCATCCAAAGTGCCGCCCTCCACGCCTGACCTTAGGAGGGACCTGAGACACGCCGGTCCTTGCATCCCAGCCCCGTGTAGGGCTGGGGATCTAACTGTGACCATGCGCAGGCAAGGACTTGGGCTCGCAGCTGCAGGCCCGGGGCAATTCCCCTGCAATGCCAAGTGCGCTCTGTGGGGAACAGGCGGGGCGACTAGGGGTGTATGGTGGAGGAGGGATAAGGTGAGGGAGAGTCACAGAGGCTTCCGGGAGGAAGTGGCATCCACATGAGTCCGTAAGTCCCGCTGCCAGGTGATGTCAGAGGGGAGAAAGCAAGCTGGTCTTGTAGGTCTGTGCAAAAAGGATGACCAGCTAGTCTTTCTGCTGTAGCCTGGGATGCGACATTGATCCCAGGGCGCCTGCCAGGCCTCTGTTCTCTCCTTCTGCACAGGGAACAGGCCTTCTTTTTCTTTGCAGAATCCCAATGCCAGGCGCATGCTAGGCAGATGCTCTGCTACTGCGCCGTCCCCCAGCCCAGAAGCAAGTCCTAAAGCAAGAGCTGTCCTCTTTGGATCCCCTCCCTTTGCCTTATCCTGGGCAGCTTTGGGCACAAATTTGCAGAAGGCAGAAAAACATGTTGCAAACTCTGCCATAGAAGCAGGACCCCCGGCCCACCCCAGAGGCTTCCAGAACTACAATAAGCTGCCAATCAAGAGGTGGCCTATTGCTGGCTTGTAACAGGTGCTTGGTAAATATTTGCTGGCTGGATCGATGGGTCAAACAAAGGGCAGGGCTTCACCCCGCAGGCTGCCGGGAGGGGCAGGCTTGTGCAGCCGGTTCTACAGGTGCGAGGTGGGGCTCTGGGGAGGAGCAAGTGAGTCCTGGGCCCAGGCCTGTGCAGCAGACTGGCAGAGGGGGGCTGTGGGCCTCTGGAGTCAAGTCCAGGGTTGCCTCTGACCCTACGTGAGCTCAGCAGCAGCCCAGCTACCCGGGAAGCAGGGCCCATGCTGTGTGCCATTGCCAGAGACACTGGGGCAACGGAGCAGCGGGGGACCCGCCAAGTGTCAGGCCCAGGGCTAAGAAGTAGATGGGGTAGGGCTGTGTCTGACGCCAGATAACCGGTGGTCAGGTCCCAAGGTGGAAGGAACAGGTTCTCTGGAGAGATGGCATGGGGCCCTATCAGTGTTGCTTGTCTTTTGTGGTGGATCCTTGCTCCTCTCTTCAGCAACCTGTTTATTCCCACAAGATGTCTCAGCGGCCACTCTCCATGCTCAAAGCAAAGATGCTGATCATCACAACTTGACTGGAAAGTGGGGAGTCAGACCCTCCTGCCCAGACTCATAGTCCCTCTGTGGTTCCCTTAGCTCCTCAAACACTCCTGCCTCCTCCTACCACAGGGCCTTTGCACATGATGCTCTCGTGGGCTCCTCATGCAATTTCCTCCAGTCAAGGTTTCATCTCTTGGCTCAACTGTAAAATGTGGCTTCAGATCTCTGCAGAAGGCACGTGGGATCACAGTTGCGATTTTATGCTTACTTTATGGCCATTTGTCCATGTGTTTCCCCACCCACCTTAAACAGGCTGCCAGCTCCGGGAGGAGAAGGATTCTGGAAGCATCTTTTGTCTGCACCAGGCACTGGGTGTGTGTGGGGAGGTTCAACTGAGAGGAAAACAGGTCTCAACTCTCGGCTCCTGCTCCAGGGTGACCTCGGGCTTCTGTCACTCAGGATACGTCTCATGCCTGTGTGTGCAAGGCCTGGACCCGGCCCCATCTCAGGGTCCAGTAGGTCAGCCCTTGGGCTGGTGCCCATCAAGCCCACCCACCCTGCCGTACCCTCCTGCGGGCCCTGCCCAGCACTCCGTCTTCTTCGTTCAGACACAGGCTGGATTTTACCTCTTTTTGGGTCCACTGTCTGTCTTCCCTCTGGAGCATAAACTCCACAAACACAGTGATCTTGTGTGTTCCCTTTACCGCTCTGTTCCCCAGCACCTAAGGTGCGCCTGGGATATAGTAGCTTCTCAATAAATAATAATTGAATGAATGCATGAACTCAGCCTGTCCCAAGACTGGAGGCCATTCCATCTGGGAGTAGCACAAATTCTTAGGAAGTTCTTCCACCACGTGACCAAATCTATTGCAGAGACCTTTCCTCCTTAGTTCTCTTTAGGTCACTCAAACGTTGTCCCTCTGATTTTCTTGAGTATGGCTTTTGGCCAATATCTTGCATCCTTCTGTGCCATCGCCTGTCCCCCACAGGGGGCTCATGAAGTCAATCTAGTCTCTCCTGTTCACCAGAGGCTGGGACTTAGCACCCTGTGTGGTGCGGGGCAGCTTGCTGTTGGATATGCTCTTTGAATTAATGAAACAAATTAACTATATGTAAGTGTGTCACGGGGAAGAGAGGCGTTTGTGCTCAGGACTGGTTGTCACTGTCCCCTGGGTTCTCCCACATTGTCATTCTGGAGGGGGAGCCACTCCGTAAGCGGCAGTGCCTGACATGGTGCCAGGTGCTGGAGGGTCTGTGATTCCGCCTCCTTTATTAAAGGAGAAGCTTGCCGACTGCAGAACCTGAAGCACTGACTGGTCACCTCCAATTGCCTGCGATGCTCCTGGTGACAGTGTCCAGCCTGCTGGTGTCTCCGTGTGCTACCCAGGCAAGGATGGGCGCTGGGGTGGGCGTGACTGTGGGAGGGGAGGTGACCTGCAAACACCCATCCCCAGCCCGCTGCCTCCAGAGGGGCCCTCGGTCCTCAAATACCTGGGGAGCCGACAAGCCCAGCCCGGAGGCAGAGCTGCCCGAGCTGAGCTGGGGTCCATGAACACAGAGCTGGAACACTCCGTTCCCAGCTCTGCAGAGGCCACGGTGAGCAGAGCCCAGCTGGAAAAAGAATCGCAGGACTCTGACCCTCAGGCTGCAACTCCGAGTGACATGGGAAGGTGTCCCAGCGACCGGCAGGACACGCACTCCGCCTCCTCGATCGGGGGCTTGGTTTTCCTCCCTTCTCTGCACCTAGACCTTCAGGCCTGGCAGTTAGTGGGCACACACCCCGTGACAGCTCGGAAGCAGATGGGGTAATGGCGCAGCTGATGGAGCATCAGGGACAGGAAGGTGGGGGAGGAGGTGGAGGTGCTCAGGATGCTTCCCTGACCCACACGCCAGCTTCTGCAAAAGCCTCGGGTGGCAACCGACTTCCTTTATGACCACAAGGAGGGAGGGCACAGCCCCTGGGTGCCTTAGAAAGAGAAGATGAGTGGAACTGGCCTGTTGGACACCCCCAGACCTGGGGACCTGCTGGCCACCACTCCCTGGAGCACGGTGGGGGTTCAATACTGCCTGCGGAAACATCAGGCCTGAGCGGTCTTTGTGCCCAAAGGAAACCGACAGGCCTTGATGACCAAGTGACGGTCACCTCACCTGACCCCCGCCACCCATCTCATCTCCCCGGGACCCTCGTGAGACGCTCCCAGGACGTCCCTGTCTCCAGACCGCCTTAGGGCCCAGTCAGGTTGGCGGCAGGGCTGCGGGATGGTGAGGCAGCTCCCTTTAACTTTTACGGGAACTTCCAGACTTTTCCTTGTGATGGCTGCCCCGCCCACTCCCCAGCAGCCCCGCCCACCCTCTCCCCCAGCCCTGGTCACACCTGCCCTTTCCTTTTAAAAACAGTCATCCTGACGTGGGTGTGGCGATATCTGGCCGGGTATTTGTCTGAAAGAACGGGAATCGGGACCTCAGAGAGCAGTGTCCAGCGAGCACGGAAGCCTCGTTCACCACAGCCGGACGCAGAGCCACCCACCTGGCCAGGGGCGGAGGACTGGGTGGAAGAGGGCAGCACACAGACAGGGAGTGTCATCCAGCCATAGAAAGGGGCATGTCAACGTGAATGTGCCCCACACCCCCCAACACAGACTCCATATCCACAGGCCTCCAGCACCCCAGCTAAGTGAAACGAAGCCGCACAGACGGGCAGGAGCATTCTGGAAGAGGCAGATTCACAGGCTCAGAGACGAGGAGGGTGGCTGCTGGGGCCGAGGGGAAGAAGGAAACGGGAGGTGCTGATCCATGTGCATGAAGTCTACGATGGGGTACCTAACTGCACAGGCACTATCCTTAATAATACTGCATTTAAAATTTAGTTGCTCTTACCATGATAAAGGATGGAATACTACTCAGCTATAAAGAAGAGTGAAATTTGGGCATTTGCAGGTAAACGGATGGAGTTAGAGAATATCATGCTAAGTGAGATAAGCCAAGGCCCAAAAAATAAAGGCTAAATATTTTCTCTGATATGCAGAAGCTAATTCAAAGTAAAGGGGGGGAGGAATAGAGTTACCTTATATTAGGTAGAGGGGAGTGAAGGGAGGGGAAAGGGTATGGGGGAAGGAAGGATAGTGGAGTGAAACAGACATTATTACCTCATGTGCATGTATGACTGCATGACCATGTGATACTGCCATATGTACAATCAGAAAAACGAGAGATTATGCTCCATCTATGTATGATCTATTAAATGTACAAATGCATTCTCCTGCCATGGACAACTAATGAGAACAAATAAAATCAAAAAGTTAAAAAAGGGTAACTCCATGAGATGATGGATGTGCTAATTTGCTCTCCCATGGCTTCCATGCCACTCGTACATCGTGCTATCTACCTTAAATATGGACAATAACATTTATTTTAAAAAACAAGCAAAAACTTCAATTGTGCATGAACAGCCAATTCTAAGAGATCTGCTTCTGACACCGAGCCTAAGCTAGCATGCCCCATCCTACACTGAAAAACCCCATGACAACTCTCATAGTAAGTGTCCTCAGCACAATAAAATAAGAGTGCAAAGTGGGAAAAAAAGGCCACACTGGATCATGTTCCCGCTCTGACAATCCCCGATGGATCCCAACCTGTTGAAAAGCCATCCAAAGGCCGCCCCTTCTGCCTGCATCCGGCCGCTTTCCCCTCCGTATTTCCCCACTGCTTCCTCGGCTCCAGCCCCAGGGTCTCCTCCAGTCTTCTAGAACATGCCGGGTTTTCCCCTGGACACCGGCACCCCTGGCTCCCTCTGCGGGGCCTTCTGGGGCCACCTCCTCAGTGGCTCCTGCCGCCCGCCTCTCCTTCTCCATAGCTCCTTCTCCATAGCTTCAATTCGACCCAGAAAATACACTGAAGTACCTGCCCAGGAGTCAGCTGCTCTGCTCTCAGGGGGAAGGTCAGCCTGGAGCCATTTGTGCCTGGCTGTGCAGGGCAGCGCGGGGACACAGGGACCTGACACCACTGGGTGCCCTCTGCTCTCGCCCACCGCCAGGTGTCCAGGACCTGGATCGCGGCAGGCAAACTGCTGCCTGTGTCTTGATGGAAGAAGGGCTTCTGCATTTTTGAATGGACGGGGAAGGGAATCCAAAGCACAACAGCATTTCACAACCGTGAAAATCATGAGACATTCACATTCTGGGGGCCAGGAATGACCTCCAGTGAAGCAGGGCTGGCAGGTCCTCCCGGGACAGCCTGTCTGTACCTATCACGCTGCGGTGGAGAGGTGAAGAGCTGGACAGACCATGGGCTCCTACTGCCTGGCTTTGGCCCCTCCCTGGCAGGCAGTGGGTGACAGAGGAACAGGGTCTGATTTATTATTTTCTGGATTCACGGCAATCAGTCCCCCTGGCTGTGCCCCCATCAAGGGCAACACTGCAGGATTCCGGGAAGAAGGCAGTGTCTCCCACTGACAGATGGGGACACCAAGGTGCCTGTCCTGGGCACTCCGTGTGGCCACCCTCCCCCCATGTCAGCCGGCCCACCACGCTTCCTAGAAGCCGCGACTCGTGCCGTGTAGTTATTCCCTGGCCCTGGGGCACTGGGAGGTGCAGGCTTTGTCATCTGGCAGGGCCATCTGCCAGCCCCCTCCAACCATCCCCATCCCCAAACCCATTTGTCAGAGCCTCGGGCCTCCTGCAAAGGCTGACGGGTAGAGATGGTTCTGTGTCCATGTGTCCCCTGCATTAGAAGCCCCTTCTGTCTCCTGAGCCCCATCCAGAGTCCTGGGGTCCCAAGTCACACCAGCGGCCCTGAAACTCCTCAGCTGCTGGCAAGCAACCGTCCTTCTGCATCACTCACTGGGGATACGCTGTTGCTACTGTGCCCAGCAGCAGCCTCCCCAACCCTCCCTGCCAGTCACTCTGCTGGCACCTGTCACTCTTAGCTCTGACCCTTCCCCAGTCCCAGGCTGCTGGTGCTCAGGAGCGAAGGCCCACTGACTGCCTCTAACCAGCACAGTGGTGGGTCGAGGAGGGCGGGAGGACCCGGGAGGCAAGGCCTTGCCCCGACACGTTAGCTCAGCTTGCAGCCAGGCGGGTGGGCTCGAGGGCCGCTGTGGGGACTTCCTGACCATTGGTGGTTCCAAAGGCCATGAGGCAGGAGGCATTTCACTACCTGGATCTGGTTCCAGAACGCCGCATCTGAGTCACAGGCCAAAGAGTCTTCACTGGGAAAGACCCTCGCCCAGGGTCGCTGTGTCCCCTGTGGCTTCTGGGGAAGGGGTGCTCTGGGAAGGCTGCCCTGAGGGAGCAGCAATAGGCTGAGATCTGGGGTGGGGGGGCGATGGCCAGACAAAGTGGGGGGCCAGACAATGAGCAGAGCCCCAGCTGCGGAATAGATGGGGCTGGGGATCAGGAGGACCCCATCCTGCAGCCCTGCTGGCACCCTCTCGTCCCCAGGCGCCTTCCCTCACATAATCACAGGGGACTGTCACTCCAAGCAAGTGCACCCAGATTCCCCACCTCCTATCACTATCACCTTATGTGCTGCTGTGGTTGAGGGACAAGGTGCTCCAAATGCTCATGTGTGAGGCCCCGCAAGGAAGTGTAGAGGTGAGATTAGGCAGCGACCTAATCCTGTCCTCATCAGTGCACTGACCCTACAGGGTCACTGGTGGTACTGTAGGCGGGGGGGTGGCTGGAGGAGCTGGGTCCCTGGGGGTGTGCCTTTGGAGTACATAACTTGTCCCTGGTGAGTGGAGCTCTCTCTGCTTCCTGGTGGCCGTGTTCTGAGCTGCTTTCCCCCGCCACACCCTTCCACCAGGATGCTCTGCCTCACTTCAGGCCCAGAGGAATGGAGTCAGTCATCTTTGAACGGAGACCTCTGAAACCGTGAGCCCCACATAAACTCTTCTTCCTCTAAAGTCGTTCTTGTCAGGTCGTCAGTCACAGCTAACTAAAACACATGCACTTCCGCATTCCAGCCCACAGCCCTGTGAAGAGAGGGCATGCATATTTGTGCCCAGTTTAGAGAGGAGGAGACTGAGGCCCTGGGGGGTTGGGGTCACAAAGCTTAGGAGCCAGCAAAGGAAGAACCGGGATCTACACCCTCATGGCCAGAGCTCTCTGGGTGGAAAATGCTTTTTTCCAACTCACGCTCTCCTTGGCCTTCCATCTCACATGGGCACATTTCCAAAAAACACAGGGAGGCCCAGGCAGAGTGACCAGAGGCCCTATTGTCATAGAGACCAAGTAGGGACAGGCAGTCCAGGCAATTGTATGTGCGTGGACAGCTTGGTGGCTGCAGTGAGCTCGGGTCCCTGGGGGCAGTGTGTGTGTCTAGAAAGCAGCTTTTCTGAGGTCATCTCGGGTGCTGACAGGGCAGAGCCTCCCCCCTGCATGGCTGTTGGTGGGCTGGCTGGGGATCCCTCCTCCCCTAAGGGAATGGCACTGTGGTTTCCCTTCCCCTCCTTCCAAATTGCTTTCTCCAGGAGGCAGAGGGAAGGAGACAAGGCCCAAGGGCAAGGGATCCTGGCAGAGCGGAAGCCACCTCCTGGGCTCCTAGACTCCCACTGGTCTGAGCAAAGGGCCTGGGGTCAGGCAGAAGGGCAGCAGGTGCAGGAGCCCCTGGGAAAGCCAACACGTGGAGAATCTGTTTTCCCTCCTCTGAACTTTCCAACCCTGGGCGACTGCCTCCTCAATCACGCTCACTTCTGGCCCCCTGTGGGCCGAGTGTGGGTGTCCAGGGAAGGACAGACACAGGGCGTCCACCTGTGTGCAGGGCCCGTCTGTCTCTGTGGGCGGCCTCAGAGAGGGCACTGCCCTTGCTCTGTCTCCGTTTCCTCGTTTCCCAGGAAATCAAAGGACCACAGGCTGAAGCTCGAATCCCTCCTGAGCAGAGGGAATTCCGGGTGTCATGGTTTCCAGAAAGGGAACATGATCTCCCTATGGGGCGTAATTACATCTTCGCTTTCTGCAGAAGAATAGTTTATGGCTTAAATGCTATTAATTGTAAGCCATTTTGTTCCACGGGAAGTTGTTCATTGATAACTACCCAATTAGGGTTATTTTGCAATTAGTCTATTCACAGTGAATTTATTGCAAGAGGCGGAGGCAAATTAAAGTATTGCCAGGCTGGGTGTGCGATGGCTCTTAAATGCCACTCTTATTAACCAGCTCAGAGGTCCCAGGAGGGCGCGCCACCTTGGCTGAGGCAGCAAAGGCCTCAGGACAACACCCAGGCAATCCACGCTGCAAAACCACGCCGGAGGTGTCTCGGCACGACCAGGAGAAGCGTGGGAACCCCTGGCTCATGGCGATGAGATTTTTGTTTATTTATTTTGGGACAGCTGTGGAGCAGGTCAGACCGCCCACGGATGTGTGATGCAGAGTCCCGACTGAGCAGGCGAAGTTCCTAACTATGTGCTCAGCCCTCACAAACCTGCTGCAACAGGCCTGCTCATGCTCCCCTTCACTTAGCAGATGGAGACACCAAGGCACAGAGAGGTCAAGCAACTTCCCCCAGGTCCCACAGCTTGTGTAAGGGAGTTCTGAGGTTTGAATAAGGCAGTCCAGCTTCACAGCCAGGATCCTAACCACTGGCAACATCTTCCCCTAGTAACACCCTCCCTACTCCCTTGCAGATACACTGAGGACAGGAGGGCACAGCTTCCAGGCAGCAGGCTTTCTCTGGGACTTGACAGTCTGAGCTAAGGTGAAGGCTTTGCCTCCTGAAAGGGTCAGGTTTATGGGATGCAGGCTCAATAACCTGAGTCCACACTAGCTCTGCGTCCACTAGCCACACGCCTTTGGCCTAAACCTCTTGGAGTCTCAATTTCCTCATCAGCAAAATGGGTTGGTGATGGACTCACCTTGCAGGGCTAGAGCAAGGATTCTGGGCGATGCTCCTGACTCAGGATGGTCTCACTAGTGATTTTTCAACTTAACAACCATGCAAAAGCCTCACTGTACAGCCTCTCTGCTCTCCAGCTTCAGAGCAGTTTCAATACATCACATGAGAGACTCAGCACTCAGGACAGAGCAGGCTGCCTGTTAGACGACTCCGCCCAGCTGCAGGCTAACCTGAGTCGTCTGCACACCCAAGGCGGCCAGGCTGAGCCATGATGTGTGGCAGGGAGGAGCCTCAGATGCATTTCCAGCATTTCCAACCTGTCATGGATCCATGGTGGTGTGAAGTCATCGCAAGGGGAGAAGCCGCTGTGCACAGAGTTGGTACTTAAAGAGGAGCAAGCAAACCGGGGCCACCCGCGGATCTGGCCCATGACCTAGGTTTGCAAGCTAAGTTTCATCAGAACGTAACTGAGTACTTTTAAACTTGTATTTTTGCTACTGCATCAAATTCAGCAGTTGTGGTGGAGACTGCATGACCCACGAACCCCCAAATATTTACTATCTGGCTATTTGCAGAACAAGTGTACCTGGTATACAGTAGGAGCCCTATATATTCTCCTGGGTGACATTCAACCCAGGTTTCCAAAACTTCTCTGCTAGGCATCAGGTTAACAAAAGGTTTTGGAAACGTCACCATCCACCTCATTATGTAGATGTGCCGAGTCCAATCAGGGGTGTAGACAGAGACCACCCAGACCACATAGCCCAGGGTGAACCTGCAGGGAGAACTGAAGCCTTTCTTTTTAAATCTCTCTATTGAAAAGGAAATACTGAATAGCTACACATTCACTGCAAAAAGGTCAAAAAATAGAGATGAACTTGATTGACATGTTCAGGTTGTCCCACTGCCACGGCGTCCCACGGAGGGGGTGGCTGCCTGTCCCTCCGGCCCTCTGTCTATGCACTTAGCGCGTGTGGCTGCCACCTGTCAGATCCAAATCCTGCACTGTGACTAGTGAGCACAGAGGCATGTGCCATTGTCCCTTGGTATTTATGGGGCTGGTTCCAGGCAGTGCCCAACAAGGCTTCCAGGATCCACAGACGCGTCTTTCTACCCTCCGCACCCCAAGTCTGATTCCTGGAAGAGCTAATACAATGTGAATGTCATCAAAACATTTGCTCTCCTATATTGTTTAGGGAGTGATCACAAGAAAAAGTCCATGTTGCATACAGATGAAGTTTTTGGACTATTTTCCATCTGCGGTTTGGGGAGCGCAGGCCATGGAGACCATGGGCCAGATGCACTTGACATGAGCATGCTCCTATCACTGGGTGACCTTGGATGAGTCTCTTCCTCCATAGGGGCCTCAAGATCGTATCCACCCAGTTGGATGAAGGTTTCTCTAGGGATGGCCTAGTCTGCTCGTCCTCTGCAGCTCATCTCTCCATGCACCTCCCTTCTGCACCAGAGAGGTAGCAGGTGGAGGCCTGCTGCTTCAGGAGGCCACTAGGCAGGTCTGGCCTGGCTCCTGAATGCACCAACATGGGGACCCAAGTGCCCTGTCCTGCAGTTGGCTTGATCTCTGTCTTGACAGTGAGGTGGGTCCATCCCTGCCCGACTTGTTGACCCCGAACCCTCAACTCCTTCCAGGTCCTTCCCCACCCAAGACCCTGGGCACTCTGGCTCAGCTCACATCCAGTGGTAACCGGGGGTCATTTATCCTCCCTTCAAAGCAAAACAGAACTTTTTTGGTGCCATTTGAATTTAGAAAAAAAACAAGGAGGCATTTTTGAACCACTGTCTACTTTGTGAGGGATGGTGGCAAAGCCAGGCCTCGCCCTGTGGCACAATGACAGCGTGGGGTGACCAGAAACTGTGAAGCCGGTCCCAAGGGAAGCCAAGGGTAAGGTACCATGAGTATCTAATGCCCACTGCCCCTGGATGGGTAAGGAGGCCAGGACCAGAGAGGACAAGGCCCTCCCTGTTGGCTGGCAACTGAGCCTGACCTGGAATCCATGGCCCTCTTTTCAAACGCCTCCTCTTCTGTTCTTACGGGCACCTGCTCTCTTCGTACAGAAATTCCTTTTGGATGCCATCTGCCCTCGCCATGGACAAAACTACCAGGCAAACAGTTACAAACTAGAAGGTCCTGTCCAGAGGAGAATACAATGTGAACGGGTTCCCGAGGCGCCTTACCATGCGCTGGTGAAGGGGAGGGAAGCCCAAGTGTGCAAAGCCAGCAGTGACCGAGTCCCAGAGCCCAGCCAGGTGGTGGGGCAAGAGGCCCTCCCTCCTCTGGGGCCAGTTAGAGAAGGGCAGGAAGGAGGGAACTCAAGAAAGCGAGACTTCATCCAGTCTGGCTCATCTCTATCTTGGCTCTCTCGATGTGTAATCTCAGAAGGTCACTTACAAGCTGGGTGACCTTCTAAGATTTTACATCTCTTGTCTGGAAAACGCAATCAGCTCCCAGCCTCAGTGCTGAGTGGATGGGGACACAGTGCCCCACATGGAGCCTGGCACCAAGTGAGGCTCAGACTGTCTGCAGCCGCAGAGGCTGCGCCCGCCCGTGGGCACCAGGGAATCTATAGGTCACGGCCAAGAGGCCCGCATTCACGCTATAGGTTTAGATGCAGAGAAACAGGTGTGTCTCTCCTGTGCAAGACTGGTCCCCCACCTCCAGGCCCCTCCACGCCTCCTGCGTATTCCCTATTGAACTACAAGCCCACCCTGTATCTCGGCAAGAGATCTGATTATCCCTGGGTCACGGGCACAGGAAGAGTGCCGTGTGCAGGGAGGAGCAAGGGAGGAAGAACAGAGAGGAAAGGAGGAAGAAGAAATAGGAAGCCCGGAAGGAAGGGGCTCAGTGGAGACCAGGAGGGAGGCTGGCCTCAGAGCTCCCAGAGTCAATGTGGCCAATCAGAAATCTTCCAAATCACACCTAATATCAATCATGTCCAGGTCAAGTCCAATCTTGGTACGCTGATGGGAGAGGAACCAGGCCCTCTCCAGGGAGCTCCCCCGCCTACACGGCTCACCTTGACCCCAATTTCACTGTAATTTACCCTGTTCCATAAAGGTAATGTGTTAGCATGCAAGCAAAATGTATCGTGATTCTGCAAAACTCTTCTGATCAGGGACTTTGGAATTCCCAAAGCACCCAAACCAATCAGATCCCGTGTCCCCATGTGGGGCCTGGGAAGTGGGTCAGCTGGTTCGGGTCTGAGCGGAGCAGGGCTGGACTTACCCTCCAGGGGGCAGAACCGGGTCACCTTCTCCGGCATCAGCAGCCCCAGCTTGTGGCGGCAGTAGGTCTCCCCGATCTCCTGGCGGCAGTGTTTGGACTTAGAGCGGGACAGGGCGGAGATGGCCTCCTTGCCGGAGATGTCGCACTTGGGGGGCTGGTCATACTTGGTCTCCCGGGAGCTGCCGCCGCCGCTCCTCCTGGAGTGGGGTGGTCTGGGGGCGTCCTTCTCTCGGCTGCGGTTGGCTGCAGCAGTCTCCCAGGGGGGCGGGGCCGCCTTGGGGCCTTTCCCCAGGAAGGGATGTCCCTGTCCCTGCCCTTTCTCCTGGGGCTCCAGCTTCCTCTGCAAACGCTCCTTCTGTCGACCCGGGGGCTTCTTTGCAGACTCGGGCGGGTGCTTCTGCTTCTGAGTCCTGGGTGCGAAGTTGCTATTGTCCACGTTCTCAAAGTCCTTGGGGACCGAGTTCTCGTTGTTGCTGTCCGTCCGCACTTTCTCTTTGGGCCGGTGAGAGAAGTAGCCATCCTGCAGAATATGGAAAAGAAACCGAGAAGAGAAGCTTCATTGAGCTGCTGGGCTAAGGGGCCAGCAAGGAGGGGGCGTACAGCTTTGGAAGTCGGAGCCAGGGAGCCCAGTGGCACCTCTGCTACCCGCACACACCCAGAAGGACGCCTCTCCCTGGACCTCCGTTTCCCCATCTGGATATGAGACGTGTCAACTAGACGTGAGGCTTTTGCAAGCTCTCAGGGGCTGAGAGTGGCTCTCAATGCCTCAGGTTGGGTTCTTTCCTTGACTGTCTGTCATGGGGTAACAAATAGTTTGCTCCAACTTCCTGTTTAAACTCCAGCAGAGAGTGCTGGGATGGTTTCCCTCAAGGTTGAAAATGACATAACAACGTGATAAAAGGAGAAAATCTGGGCAGGACATCATGCACTTTCCATTGCCTTCAACGTGCCCCTGTATCTACGCCCTTCAGAGAAATCAAGACCTGAGCCCTTGTGAATTCTGTAGGAAGGACCTTCAGCTCTCCCAGCTGGTAAGTGCAGCTGACAGAATTGAGTCACCGAGGGTCAAGAGAGAGGTCAGGAGTCAGTGGAGACAATGCATGCCACGGATCTTTCCAGAAAGGTGGCGCTGGGAACTCAGCTCCTCCATGGGTAGATGAGTCCTAATGATTTAGAGTTTGAATCAAATGGTCGGAATCGTTCATGAAACGTGACTTCTGAGTAGAGGCCAGTCCCACAGGGTAACCTGCAAAGCATCCACTGTCCTGGAATGCAGCCTTGGGGACACCTCCAAAGGCTCAGCAAATACTCACTGGCTCCCTAAATCTGCTCCTGTTGCTATAGAAGGGCACTGGTGATAAGCAGCATGGGTGTGTGTGTGTGTGAGCGCATCTGTGTGCTTTTTTGTTTTTTAAGGAGGGCTGAAATGTTCCCAAGGGCAGTGGCTATTGCCCTGAGCAGTGGACAAGACAGCCCATGCTCTGCGCCACTCTCCCTCCAGCAGCTCAGCAAACTGCAGCCCTGTGACCCAAATATGGCCTGCCACCTGTTTTTGTAAATAAAGTTTTATTGAAACACGGCCACACCTGTTCATCTGTGCATTGCCCATGGCCGCCGTCATGATACCACTAGACGCAGCGGCTGCAATGGCCGCTGGCCTGTGCGACACAGAACACCTCTGCCTGGTCCTCAGAAGAGGGGTCTGATCCTTGCTCTGCAGAAGCTGAGTTTGAAAGGCTCCTCTGCTCCACAGGGGGTGCAGCTGCCCTGTCTCTGTGTCCCCATTTGGCTCAGCTGTCACCTGGAGAAGAAGCCATCCACAGTGTCGCCCTGTCCATCTTCTGCCCCATCTCCTGGCATGAAGCACCATGAATGACAGCTGACCCCAAGCTAGCTCCTGGCCACTGTGCACTTTGGGTATGCAGTTATTCTTATTTTACGGACAGGGCACTGAGCATCCGCCCACCAGTGACTTGCCCAAGGTGAGCCGGAGATGAGGCTGAGTCCAGACCCCCAGCTCTCCACTGCCCACGGCAGCACCTAAACCCAGGGAGCCTGAGGCAGTCCTGAACCATAGCCTGCTCCCCTCCAGCACCCCAGCCTGGCTCTGCTCAACAGGTCTGCTGTGGGCATGAGATCCTCAAATAGCCATCTGGAGGCTGTCCAGCGACCTGCTGTGTTGTGGTCATCAGAGAGACAGGTCAGAAGCCGGGGCCACCAAGCACTAGAGCCAGAGGCAGCAGGAGGCTGGGGCAGGAAGAGGGAAGGAGACCCAAGTCTACCAGGGCCCAGAGCAACTGCTGGGCACCCAGGATCTGCCATCACAGTGACCCTGGTATCCACAGGGGCTGGTTCCAGGACCCCCTGAGATGCCAAATTCGAGGTGCTCAGCTCCCTTATATAAAATGGCATCCTATTTGCAAATACCCTAGATGCACCCTCCCATCCCATGTTCTTTAAATCGTCTCTAGATTACTTAAATTACTTGATACAGTAATTTGGAAAATGGAAATAGTTCTTTAGGGAACAACCACAGGGGCTGTGTTCAGTCGAGATGCACTTTCTTTTTTTTTTAACAGGGATATTAATAGCAGTGCTATTTTAATGGAAAAAATAAAAACAGCCAAATATTGAACAAAAGAGAATCTGCTAAATGACTTAAGGATTCACCCATACGATGGGCCTTATGCAGTCTTTGAAAATCATGTTTTGTTTTGTTTTTTTTCGCTTTTTTTAGAAAGAAATTTATTTGATGTAATTAGTTACACACTTTGTTTTTCCTGGAATAATCTGCAGTTGGCTGAGCCCACAGAGGTGGAGGCGGAAACACAGATGCAGGCGGCCGCAGAGCACCCTGACCTGTGATCAGGACCTCCAGGTGAAGGCCCTTTTCTCCTTCCCACAGGGACTTGCTCTGGGTTCCTGCACCCGGAACACACCATGTGGATCCTCTTTCCCTCATCTACCCAGAGGCCCTGGAGGAATCCCAAGAGCCTCTCAGACCCGTTTTCTGAGTGCTCAGTGTGACCCAGGCACAGCAGGAAGTGACTCACAGGCCCCACACACTGGACAAGGAGGACCGCCCTCTGGGGAGGACCCCTCCTGGCCTTTCACACCAAGAGCAGCCTGTTGCTGAGACCATCCTGTGCAAGGCACTGCACAGAGCCCTGCAATGCCTTCAGTGCCTCCCTGACCTCAGAAATAGCTCCGAGGTCATCACCACCTTCTGCCACCACACAGAAGAGGGAGGGGAAGGTCGGGGTATCCTGTACCCACAGCCTCTGGGGCAGACTGTGAACTTGCCCCTGATTCTGGAAGGTGCTGGCATGCTGTGACCCTCCCGTCCACCTGAGAGCTGAGCCAAGAGGCAGTCAGCTCCCCTTCTCTACATGGGGACCCAGGCCAGCACTGTCCCCGCCCACCACAGCCCACATGAGGACGAGTGGACGGGGCAGGGTGGGATTCAGGCCCTTCCTTCCAGGCACAGAATAGGACTACACTTCCCTGCAAGTTGGGCAGAGCCGAGCCAAGGGGCTGCTGCCAGGGGCCACATCCTGCCCCACCCCACTGTACCACCTCCACCTCTCATGGTTGGGATCTCAAATGTCCTCCAAAGACCCATGTGTGGAAGGTTATTAGAGCTGCAAGGAGGCCGTGGAACATCTAGGATGTGGGACCCAGAGGAAGTTAGATACTGGGAACATGTGCCCTTGACGGGGACTTGGGAAGCCAGATACTTCCTTTCACACTTTTTCACTTCCTGGCTGTCATGAGATGGACAAGTGTCTTCCACCATACGCTCGCACCATGATGTGCTGTCTCACCACAGGGCCACAAGCAATGGTTAAGCCACAGGGTCGGAAACCTCTGAAACTGTGAGCCAAAGTAAATTCTTCCTCCTATAAGCTGTTTGTCTCAGGTATTTTGGTACAGCAATGGAAAACTGACCAACACATTGGTCATGCCCCTCATGGCGAAGGTCCTGCCTCCCTGAGGGTGGCTCATATGGAGGAGACCCCACTAATCCCCAGTGGGCAGAAGGAACCTCTGCTGCTTAAGGTCCCTGAGAATTGGGGGATCTCTGTTATTGTAGCATGGTCTAGCTCATCCTGACTAACAGAGGAGTCAACTTGATCACCCTTCCTCCCAGCTATCCTCAAAATCAGAAACCAAGTTTGTTTTCCTTTTTTCTTTCTTTCTTATTTTGACTCCAACAGAGAGAAAATCAGTTTGATAACGCTAACGCTAACAACATGAATTTTAATTCTGTCACTAAGCTCGTTTGCTGGATATTCACAAGAGGGCAGGGAATAAGCCAGAGAAACTAATATCCAGTCTTATTCTGGGGTTCGTTCTTCTCTTTCTGTTAACAGAGGGTCACCAAGTTTGGTGTTCTGAGCAGAAAACCCCCATCAACCCCCATAAACCACCTCTTTCCAAAGCTCATATTTTCCACCACTTTCTGGCAGAGTTTCACTAAGCAAAGCTAGATGGAGGAGACACCACGATCACTTCTCTCCATCCACCATGACCAACAAAGTTCATCTGACACTCTGCCAGTGCTGATTCCTCCAGCTCATTTGCACGATCAGGAACAGGCACCCCACCCGATCCCACACGGCCCTGATTCATCCACACTGTCTACTCAGGAGAGCCCACTGTGATGGGGACGGTGGGCTCAGGCTGGCCCTGTGGCCTCTGCCCGCCTCGACGCTGCTCAGCTGCCCAGAGAAATTAAAAGATTCACGTGCAAGAGGGAAGGAAGATGTTGTGTCCTCACAGATATTAGCTTCCAGAAACATCTGCAAGAGGCACAGTCAGTGAGATCAGGCAGCATCCAAAGGTCTGGGCATCCATCACCCAGGTGCTTGCTGATTTCCACAGCGACCAGTGGGTTCTGCCTCACCTTCCCCTAACTCCTTTTTCTAGAATTTTCTTATATTGTGGGATTAAAAATGTAATTGACTATGAATTTCGTTGTGTTCATGAGACCCACCCTGCCCCCAGCTTTTAAGTGTACAATGCAGCCCCGTGGGCCACAGGGAGGAGGCTGTGCGGGCACCCGCAGGACGTCATCAGCTTGCATAACTGAGACTATGGGCCTGTTGGTGACAATTCCCAAACTCCTCACTCAGCCCTGGCTCCTGCCTGTCCACTCTCTGACTCTGTGCTTGTGTCCCTTGGCCTAGTCCAATCGCTGGGCCTGCACTACTCCCCTGGCCTACGCCCTGTCCTCAGGGCTCACCCACGAGGCTGCACGCACAGGTTTCCTTCTTACATGGGCGTGAACCACCTCCACTGCACATACTGCCACCTTTTCCATATCCATTTGTCCATCTGTGGACCTGAGAGGTCCTCCCCTAATTCCTCCTGAGGCCACCAAGAACTCCACAGGTCTCAGCTCTTCTCTTCTTTCCCTGGATCGCCCCCCACAAGTCCCCAAAGCCAAACTCATGTCCCCTTCCCTGTGCAAAGCCTTGGAAGGTTCTGGCAGATCCACTGGAGAGAACTGTCATTGGCCAGTGTCCATGCGTCCCCATGTTCTGGCCCTTCAGGCCGAGGATTCCCAGAGTATCGTGTCCCTGGTGCTCTGGGACACTCATTGAGGCAGCCAGTACCAGCCCTGATGGACAGGAAGGAGCCAAGGCAGAGATGATAAGTACCCAAGGTCACAGGCTCATCAGGAAGTGACCCAAACTCCCCATGCCTCAGTTTCCTCACCTGGAACATGGGACCAATAATCATATTCACCCCATGGGTAATCTGGTGAGGATGCATGTATGTGAAGCTTCTGGAACATTCCTGCCACTCAAACAGGAGGAAGAATGAGCAACAAACCCAGACTGGGAACCTACCAGTTAACGCTGGCCTTGGCTTCTCCACCTGAGGGCGGACCAGGTATGACTTCTCCATCACGCTTGCCCGGCCACGTCCCCTGCATCCTTAACCAATCCTGCTCTCTCACCTTGGGTGATTTATGCAAATGCAACCCTTTGACTTATTTTATTTTAATGCACTTATTACAATGATTGCACATTTCAATGTTTGCGTGCGAGCTTCAAAACTCTAATTACTCTGCCGTCGCCTCACCTCCAAGCTGTTCCTAGAATCCATTTTTATTCCAGAGGAATAATTAAATGCAATCATGTCCTCCATTTCTGTTCAACCTTGGGCATGTTCAGAGCCAATTTCAATCAGGTAGGAATATGCTAAACACAATATGGTCTGTCTGTCTCTCCCAGTTCTCTGACGTCCACGCCTCAGGATGGATCCTACTCAGCCTGCTGCATCCGGGGCCCTGGGTCCTGTTTCTGAGAGGTGGGGCAGTGGCTGTGTTTTTGAACTTTGCACTTAGAGATGGACCTCTGCTCCTGCTGTCCTGTAGATGGAGCCCCCAGCAGGGAGGGCAGAGGCCTGGCCCTTCTCTTGCCTTAGTGAGTACTTAATTTTCTCATCTGTAAACAGATGGGTGAGGGGTCCTGCAGGAGGGGAACTGAACATTCCCTGAGTCAGGCGTAAATCACTACGATCGACTCACAAAATTCTGCCATTTCAGCTCATGGAAAAACAATTTGATGCTGCTGGGAACAGTGACACACGTCTTCTCATCCCAGTGGCGTGAGAGGCTGAGGCAGGAGGATGACAAGTTCAAGGCCAGCCTCGGCAGCTTAGGAAGGCCCTGTCTCAAACTAAAAAAATCAAAAGAACTGGGGATGTGGCTGTGTGGTAGGGAAACCTGGATCCCCAGCCCCATGCATGGGCGGCATGTACACAAAAGAAAAACAATCTGATGCACTTTAGGAGACCAGGAACCGAGGATGGAATGGAGGCTCCAAATGGTGTGCTCTGACATCCCAGCCTCAGCCTTCCATCACTGAGTCCCGGATTTAGAGGTCGGGAGGCAGGCTGACACCAGCTGATTGCTGCCTCCTCCATCCACTGGCTCTTCCAGCCAGGAGAGGAACTTTATCTCCCTCTGCCTTAGTTTCCAGGGAGCGGAGGCTGGTACCCGCCTCCCAGCGATCGAGGGAACGGATCAAGCATTTACTCAAGTGTGCAGGCAGTGCTCACTGCGTCCGAGGCCCGTTCCCAGCCCTGCACACCCTGACTCACCTCACCCTGGTGACCTGCCTACAGGAAGTAGTTTTATGGTCTCCTTTTTCTTTTGAATGGAAATGCTAAGCTCCTGGGGCTGAATTCCCACACCCAGGAGCCCTCTGAACCCAGGCTGTCCAGGTCTGGAGGCTGCGCTGCCAACAGCATACCACCTCTCAGCAGCTACAAGAAGAGGGACGGGACGGGCACAGTGGTGCACACTTTCAATCCCAGGGACGTGGGAGGCTGAGGCAGGAGGATCGCCAGTTCAAGGCCAGCCTGAGCAACTTAGTGAGCCCCTATCTCAAAATGAAAGAAGAACAAGGCGCAGGATGTAGCTCAGTGGTAGAGCAGCCCTGAGTTCAATCCTTAAAACAGGAGGGAAATAAAAGGGAGGGAAGGTGCCACAGGGAGCCCAGCAGGTGTGCTGCTGGGACCGGTGGGCACCTGTCCCACCCGCTCGCCACCAGTTTGTGGCTTCCTGCTGGGCCAGGGGCATGGGTAGCTGTCTGTCATTGAACTCAGTGTCTGCAGCTTCGTTCCCATCGCCAAGGATACCAAAGTCATCTGGAGGGACACTGGGGGAGAAGCCCACACCTGCTTCTGGAAGGACCTCTGTGCCAGGGTGGGCGGATGGTGGAGGCGCAGTGTGTGTGGACCCAGTGAGGACATGCGGCCACAAAGGCCACCAGTGCACAGGCCCCTTGTGCAGCTCCTCACCTGCCTGAAAGGCGGCTGCCCTGGCCGGCGCCTAGCAACCCCTGGGCCATGTTGGACACAGGCAGCTTTAGTAGGACCTCAGATAATAAGACCTCTGCAGTCCAGCCCTGTGCTGATGGGAAGCACAGCAGAGCCCGGGTCAGGAGGGAGGGAGCCGGGCTGATGGGCTGTGGGATCCAGTCTCCCTCCTTCACCCTGAGATGGGGGCAGGAGGGGGCAAGAAACTCCACCCTCTGGAGCCTCAATTCTCCTCTCCCACCAAAGTGGGGACAAAGCTGCTTTACAAAGTGGAACAGGGATGGACTCATCCGGATCCGACCCGGGAGGGATTCCACTGGACAGAAGAACACCTCATCTATATTTAGCCCTGCCAAGCAGGACAGGGTGAGGGGTAGCGGGTTCAAATCCAGACCCTGCCACTTCATTCACTATGTGACCTGGGCACAATGACCCAGGCCAACCTTAATTTCCCTCTCTGTTAAATGGGGATAAACACTAGCACCAACCCAGTGGGACTGCCTGAGAATTGATCCACAGGAAGCATTCAGATCAATGCCCAGAATCCCCCCGATGTTGGCGATGATTTATTAAACTAAAATTAATGCTTGCAATGATGATCTATTGTGGCAGAGCACAAAGCGTAGTCTGGGGACTCCAGGGGGACCTGAGACTTTCTCAGAGGATCTTCAAGGACAAACTGTCTTCTCCACAACTTCCTTCCTGCTCGTTCTCTTGCAACCGTGTGGTGGAATTTTCCAGAGGCTACGTGATGTAGACTCAAAGAAGCAGATGCGCCTTCTTTCTCTTACGCCAGATGTTACAGAGACTTGCAGACTGTCTCACTAAAGCTTTGTCGTTGTTGTTTTGGAAAATATACATTTTTCCATTACAAATCTTACTTGTATAGACATAAGGGGTTATTTTCTTAATTGTTTTTAAGTGAATTCATAAATGAGCATTTTAAGAAGGACTTGGTTTAAATGTTCATAAATGGCAAATAACTGATAGGTATGATCTTTCTAAACAAAACTCTTTGAGGGTCCTCAAAAATGTTGGGGGACATTAGGGTGTCCTAAGCCCAGGTGTGGGAACTGCTGACAATTTTACACATGTGCAATTCTGAATATCTCCTCACTCATGAAATAGAAGGCTGAGGGTTCTTTTGGGAGTCTCCAGGGGACCCCTTGGGCTGGATCTTCATGTTGCTTGTACATGTCTTAAATACACGGAGGAGAAAGAAATCTGTGCTGAGTGGAAATGGGGGAGCATCAGGAACTCAGAACACAAGTCAGGGTCCTGTGCAGGGTCCTGACTCCCTGACTAAACTCCAGCCAGGTTCTCTGGGCCTCCTTCTCAAGCGGCCTCCACCCTGGCCTCCAGGTTCGAGGGGAACACTAGCAGAACAACACCGTTTGCATCGGTTACGGTTTAGATGCAAGGTGTCTCTTCAAAGCCTCAGTGTTAGACAAGGCAAAATTTTTCAAACCCAAAAATTATTGGGTTATGAGAGCCTCAACCTAATCAGTGGATTAATCCACTGATATGGATTAATTACCACTGGGTGGTAACAGTAGGCAGGCTGTGGCTGGAGTAGGGCAGTCACTAGGGTTTATATCTTGTCCCTGGTGAGTGGGGCTCCCTCCCTGCTCCCTGGTGCCCTGTCCTGGGCTGCCTTCCTCCTCCACTGCCCTCCGCCATGATGCCCCACCTCACCTCAGATGCAGAGCGATGGAGTCGGCCATGTGTAGACAGAGACTCCTGACACTGTGAGTCAGAATAAACTCCTGCTCCTCGTGTCAGGTCTTTTGGTCATAAAAGCTGACTAAGCCACCAGCTCAAGTTGGCAGCCCTAGGTTGACCCCAACCCTAATCCTCAAGGCGGCCACAGGAACTGGCTGTCCCAGGCCCTGGCTGTCCTGACGACAGGGCCCGACTCCCTGTCTCTGGGAAGGTAGGCCCCTGACCTCCATGAGCACCAGGAGGTATCGGGGGCTCACCTGGACCGACTCTCCCACCTGGCTGCCCACCAGTCTCCTCCCTTCCGGACCCTGCTGAGCCTCATCACGTCCCTTCCCACTCCTGTCCTCCCTTCAGAATGGCCAGTCACCTCTGGACAGATCAGTGGGGTCCCGTTCCCGCCAGACTCTCCCCCCTACTGCTGCAGTCATTGCTGATTAAATCCCTCCTGATGCTCCGGCCAGTGTCCAGCTTGGTTTGCATCCAACACTGCCCACGGCCATTCAGCCTGGACCCCCAATCTGCGAAGTGAGTCTCCAGGGCCAAAGCCCAGCAGCCCGCCAGAAGCTCCCGCTGAGCCCAGGGCCAGGGTCACCCACTCTAGCCTCCCAGCCCGTCCAGCACAGGGGGAAGCTGGAACGGGCATGTTTTGGTTCTTCCCACGTCAGCATGAGAGACACAGGAAGACGCTGGCAGGGGCAGCAGAGAGAGGCCAAGAAAGCAGGTGGGCTCTCTTCCTCCTGGCAGCCAGGTGCCACCACCTGGACGGACCTGGAGGACATCGGCTGAGTGAAATAAGCCAGGCGCAGAGGAACCAGCGTCCCACTGTCTCACTCAAATGTGCAACCAGAGATAGGGAGAGAGACAGAGAGACAGAGAGAGATGTCTCCATCTCAAACACACAGGCGTAGAGAAGGAAGCAGAGGTGACCAAGGTGAGGTCAAAGGTCACAGACTGGAGCTATGTGGGCCGAACATGGCTGGAGACCTGATCGAGTCAATCACACTGTGCTGCATTAGGGAACCTTCTTCAATAAGTCCATTTCAGCTCCTCTCGTCTCCAAAGCAGTCACTGTGAGATGACCTGTTGGTCCATCTACTCCACGACCGGAACCCTCGCCCAATCCGGGATCAGCACCCTGTAACCCCATCCACATTTCTAAATCAGAAGATTCCAGGTAAAATTTTGGATTTTTGCCCTTTGTTCAAATACCAGGGGACCCAGCAGCACTGGGCTTGGATTTCCACTGTGACATCATCACCTGGGACCTGCGTAGTGGGCCTGGTCCCCAGAAGTGCACAGGCTCCCAGACCACCACAGCCCCCTTCCGGCCTGCACCACATCCCCTGGCTCAGCTGCAGGCCTGTGGGGCAGTCCTGCTGGACACGGAGGACCAGGTTCTTCAAGTAACCCTCTGCCTCCTGAGCATGGCCTCAGGCACCCCAGAATCTGTGGTGACAACCTTTATGAATTGCACCTGATGGAGTGTTCTGGAAACACTGGTGACATTTCTGGTTGTCACCTCGATTAGTAGATACCCCTAGCACTTAGCAGGTGAGCAGACACCAGATACCCAGCAAGCCTGGGTGTCACACATCCTGCATCCTGTGGGACTTCTGAAGGTCCTCAGGTGTCATGGGAGTGACCAACTAATTCACCATTATCTGGGCCAGGAGCTCAGATTTACATGTAACACAAGGTACTTACGAACGGTCTTCACGTTAAACACTTTGCTAGGAAAGTAACTAAAATTTTGTTCAAGGGCAGACTTTACATCTCAAAGTCCAACTGCAATGTCAGGGAGTCCCTCGGCAAGCCCACACACCGAGTCACCCAGGAGCACACCTGGTCATCCAGCCGCGTCAGTCACTACCAAATTCTTGCTGATTCAGCAAACAGTGGCTATGTAGTCCAGGGTCCAGTGTCAGCAGCGTTACCTGGGAGCCTGTTAAAATCTGCAGGATCTCCTGGACCAGCCGGGTCAGGATCGAGTTAACAGCAACCCGGGTGAGTTTGAGACCTGCTTGTCCAGGGCTGCTTAACATCATACCAAACGGAGGAAAACAAAGCATTTCCTCTAAGGTCAGGAGCAGGACAAGGATGTCCAGTCTCACCACCTCTGTTCCATATGGTTCTGGAAACTCCAGCCAGGGCGATCAGGCAAGAAAAGGAAATTAAAGGAATACAAATAGAAAGAGAAGAAATCAAACTATCTCTGTTTGCTGACGACATGATCCAATGTCTAGAAGACACAGTTCCACCAGAGAATTCTAGAGCCGCTAAATGAATTCAGCAAAGTGGCGGGTCCAAGATCAACACTCATAAATCAATAGCTCTCCTCTGCTCCAGCGGCAATTCTGCTGAGAAAGAAATCGGGAAAACCAATCTATTCACAATAATCACCAAAACCCCTGGAAATCCATCTAACCAAGGAGGAGACGGAGCTCTACAGTGAGAATCATGGAACACTGAAGAAGGAAACCAGAGACCTTAGAAGGTGGCAAGGCCCCCATGTTCTTGGACGGGCAGAATCAATACGAACCTGATCATTTAAAGAATAAAAGATGTGTCCGCTGTTTATGAATTGCTTTCCTGTATTTCTTCTTCATATTATTTCACACTGATCTTTTTGAGAGTTGTGGATGTCAGTAGGTTCAAGTGAGGTACAGATTGCATTTCACAATGGAAGAACTTTTATTAGAACTTGTTATTTGAAGAGGGAGAGCCTCTGGGTTATTCTTTCTAGAAACTTCCACGTGGGTGCTCACTTTCAGCCACTCTGCTCCTGGAGGAGTGCCAACCCCGGAGGGAAGCCAGTGGGTTTGCACGTGATTTCAATACAGGGTGGGTGGTGGGGATGGATGTGTCCTGGGTTCAAGTGTCACCAAGGACTTGGACCTGGACACCGTGGGCTCCGAGGACAGCAGGGGAGGTTTCCAGCCCACCATTCAGGAGGCGGGTGCCGTGCTCAAGGGCTTCCCAGGTGAGGGCTAGCCAAGCTCCCACTTGGTGATAACAGCTACCACGGTGACTGATTACCGAATATTCTACGAACTGCATTAAATGGTCTATGCAGATCATCTTTAAAAACTCCAGAGCGGCTCTTCTGGGTGAGTTCTAATAGCATCCACACTTTACAGGCAAAAATTTGGAGACACAGAGAGGTTAAGTCACATACCCCGAGTCACACAGCATGGCTATAAAACCTGCCCTCTCTTCCCATGGCCTGCTAACAAGGAGCCTTGGCTGAGTGCAAATGATCCCTGGGGGGAGGCCACCTCCACCAAGAAGAAAGCAATCACTAAGGAGCAGATCTTTGAGGGGAGGGCTGCCAAGAAGCGGGGCAGCTGTTGCTGCCTCTGACTCGTTCTCTAGCTTCCTTACTTGAGGCTACCGGCCAGCCTGGACATGCCAGGTGACCTGATTCCCTAGGAACTTCTCTGCCCGCTTGCCTGGAATCCCTGCAGCCTCTTGCCCTGGCCTCCCTCCCTCGCAGGCTACTACCAGCCCTCTGGGCCGGGCCTCTGCTAGGGAAGGACACCCAGCTCAAACCTGGCCTCTGCCTCACTGTCCCCACGCATGCCCAGTGGGTGAGGCCCTGTGAGCTCATTCCCACCGAAACCCCGAAGAGATGGGAATGAGCAGAGCGGGCGATGTAAACAGGGAAAGACGTAAATAAATTAGCAGACCCACACCGTGCACACGGCCCAGTTAGTTCACACCATCTAAAGTCGGGACATCTGCAGTGGGGAGAGGGCCAAGGAGAGTCTCCTAATGCCGCCGGCCAGAGATTTCAGGACGGAGCTTCCCAGCGGCTGCCAATAAATTATTTTTGCAATGAAGAGGTGCAAATGAATCCCCGCCGTTGCCCTAAATCTCCTCTACCAGCCTGTGTTGGCCTTGGGCCCCAACCAGGGATGGGGGCTCTGAGCATGTTTTCATTGGCCCAGTGTCCCAGCAACGGTGAGCACTGCACTGGTGCCTCCTGTTTACACGTGAACTGGGTGTGGCATAGAGGATGTCTGTCCCTCAATTGGAGGCCCTGGGAGTCATGTGGACTGCAGGGCCCACACCTGGGCTTTCAGAAGGTGACTCTGCATCCTGGGGGATGGTGGCCATTGTGGGCACTGTCCAATGGAGACATTATAAATGCATGCTTTGGAGTCAGTCTTCTGAATTTGAAATCTGGCTTTGCCAACTTCCCAGCTGTGTGGCTTTGGGAAAGTGAGTCAACCTCTCTGAGCTTGTTCTCTTCCTATGTAAAATATGGTATATTAATAGCTAAACCTCATAGGGTTGTGAGGAGATAAGTTGAATCAACCAGAGAAAAAGCACAGTTCAGAAAATACAGTCAGCATCAACCAAAGGTGACCGTTATTGACAAACGTCCATCCAAAGATATCTCCTGTGTGCCAAGCATAAGCCAGGCCCTGGCGCAGATGCCAGGGCTGTGTCTGTGAGCAGGACAGACAGATGCCCACTCTCATGGAGTTTACACCTCAGTGGACACCAGACGACCGACCTACCAACGCCCCAAGAGATCACACCGCAGAGCTGAGTGTGTTTATCCACCCATTTAAAGATTCGCTAACTGAGGCTGCAAGAGGCCCTCTCAGCAGGTTGAGCTCCGACCGTCCTCTCCTGGAGAGTCACGGAATCGAGAAGAGCAACAGGACAGGGGCAGCTGGCAGCAGCAGAAGCCTCTCTCCCCTCGCCCTCCTGTGCTGCTGTGGTCAGCGACGCTCTCCTGGGAACAGGGGCCGTGCGTGTTGAATGGACAGGTAGCTGCCGGCCAAGTTCCTTATTCTGAGGGCTCAGCTGACCGACTGAGCTGGATTCCCACCGTCTGGCTGGATCCCGATCAACCCCAGAAGCAGTGCAGCGCACACGGCAGGTGTTCAGGCCACCGGGTGGCTCTTCCTAGACTTGGGCTCTGTGGAGACCCCGAGGCCCAGCGGACTCCCTCTGCACAGGACACGTCTCCAGTAAGCTCTGAGGTGTCCTCAGCGCTGGTGGCCCCCCAGTGACTCATTGAGGGTCCAGGCAGCCTGCAAGGCCCCAGGCAGGTCACCCAGTTTTCCCTGGAGGTGCTTTTCCACCAGGACTTTTTACCTAGAAAGCTCAAAGCAGGAAGGCGGGGGGCTCCCGCCCTGCCTACTAAACACAGGCACCCCAGGGCAGCCTCTGCCTGCTCCCTGGGCGGGAGGTGGTGAAACGTCAGAGGCGGGGCCTAGGGGGAGGCACTCTGGTTGTTGGGGCGTGTCCTGGGAGGCACAGGGGGACCCGCCCCTTCCTCTTTCTTTCTGTCCTACCCAGCCACCAGGTGCACCCTACTGCTCTGCTTTGTGCTTCCCCCACCGCCATCCAGCACCCCCACCAGAGGGCACTGGGTCCCCATCATGGACTGGACCCTCTAAAACTAGAAGCCCAAATAAACTTTTTCTCTTATTAAGTTGCTTTTTCTCAGGCATTTGTTCCAGTCATGGAAAGCTACCACATGCGTATGATCGTGCACAGTGTATCTTTTTGTGTAAGTTTGACATATGGCACCCTGCTGGGACTATCCCTTTTGCCACTTGCTTGCTTCATTCGATGTCTTCTTAGCATTTCCGCCCTGTCCCTGCTTTTCCTTAGTGTCTGCACTTCTCCAGTGTTCCCAGATAACATGAGGCCATGAGGCGGACAGCGCTGAGTGCCTGTCTCAACCTGGCCTGCCCTTTGGGGCCCCCGGGAGCTTGCAGCAATGCCAGTGCCAGGTCCACACTGGAGATGCCCAGCTAGTGGGTTTGGCCTGGGACCAGGGAGTTGGGGGTTTCCAGGGCTTCTGGGTGATTCCATTGGGTGTGAGGGGTGAGCACAGCTGAGAGGCAGGCTCAGTGCTGCTCAGACCCAGAGCCTGAGGGTGACCTGCCACGTGTACCGGCATGTCCACTGAAGGGCACCCAGGTGTGACTGGGCCCAGCACACTCACTGCGCGCTGGCCTGGACACTGAGTGTGCTGGGCTAAGGCGGGCTCCTCCCCTCTGCTTCCTTTTCTTGCTCCTTTACTTTGCCTCACATTAAACTTACACACTGATATTATTAAAAGAAAACTGGCCTGCCACCATGCCTCAAATCCAAATGGAGGGTCAAGGAGCCTGCTACTCAGCCCCAGAGATCAAATTGCCGGGGGACAGCTGTGCAGGAAGATGTCAGAGCCACCGAGAGGTTGAAAGACCTCCCCCCTCCTGGGTCTAATCCAGGGCTCCAGGGAGCAGGGAGAGGCAGCCGCTGCCTCCCTAGGAATCCATGTCCCGGAGCCTCCTCTCTGTCCCCAAATCATCTGGGGTGTCAGAGTGAGCCTCATGCTCTTCCTGGACAATCCTGGGACCAGTGGGTCCTTATCACATGGGTGCTCCAGGGTTCTGCAGGTCTGTGGGTCTTGTCTGGGGTGACAGAGCCGCCGTCCTCCGTCCCCCAGGGTGGGCTGGTGAGACAGAGGCGGTGCCCCTCCCCCACACTGCCCCATCAGGCATCTTGGGGCCAGAGCTGCCCCAGCTCCCTCCCACCTCCAGCCATGGTGCCCAAGCGCAGCCCTTAGGTAAGCCGAGGCTGCCGCAGCCCCCTGCAGAGCTGGCTCACCGAGACCCCCAGCAGCCCGGGCCAAGTGCTATGGGCATGCTCAATTCACAGACAGGGAACCTGAGGCCCCGGAGGGGCCCGCCCAGCTCATGAGGCTCACCCCAGCCTCTCCCCGACCCCAGCCTCTGCCCCAGGCCAGAGTCTCCCCCAGCCTCCACCAGGGGACCGGCTGGAGTACTGTCCTATTCCAGTGGCTCCAACCCTGAGGCTGCAGGGGGAGCAGGGGACGGGGAGGGGTAGAGAGAACATTTTCAGAAATGATTCCTGGTGACCAGGTGACCAGATACTAAAGTAGCAACGCTCGGTTTGCCCCTCCAGCTCAGAGCACAGCCCAGCTCAGGTGGCAGGATACAGCTGCAGGCTACGTTCAGACACAGCCGGTGGCCCGAGGTGGCCCAAATCTCCCAAGGGCCCCAGCTCCTCCAGGTCCCACTATTCATGTCCTGGGCGCCTCCAGCTTGGCTGTGTTGGGAGGATCATAGGGAAGACAGGGTCGGGGATTGAAGGGTGTAGACACACAAGTGAGAACTGCCAGGGGCCGGACGACCATGGTGTACGGAGAGCCATCGAGCCATCCGAGGACAAAGCATAGGCGGTAGAGACGGGTGGGCAGCACCAGCTAGGGGACACCTTCTCACTGAGAGTGCACATCTCTGTTAACTGCACAGTTACTACATGCCACGGAGCTCCATCTGCAGGACCTCTTGTTCTCAGGAGCACCTTTGGAGGCAGCTGTTATGTTTAACAGACCCATTTAACAGACAGGGAAACTGAGGCCTGGGAGTGATCAATGACCTGCCCACAGCCACTTGGCTGGTCCTCAGCAGATTTGGGGAGCAGGCCTCCTAGGTCAGCACAGGTCCCCATGAGTGGGTGGGAACGCAGGCACACCCCGTCCTTGTAGGAAGGAAGGCGGAGCTGGCCCAGGAAACCCGCAGGCCTGGCGTCTGGAGGAGAAGCCTGGCCAGGGGAGCAGATGGCGCCGCAGCAGATGTTAACGCAGTGCGCTTCCCCATATGCTTTTCTGTTGAACAGTAATAAGTGAATTGTCCTTTGATATCTGTCAGGAGCTCGAACTCCAGGGCACTCGTGATCACTCAGCAAGACACCAAGGGAGGCTGGCCCGGGCTCTCGTTCTATCTCTTAGGACCAGCCAGAGTGTCCAGCAGTCCTGCTTTGCCCAGGCCCGTCCACACGCGCATGCACACACAGGCACATGTGGCCAGATTCGCACACAACACCCCCGCGTCTCGACGCTCCTGTGTCAATCACTCAGGGACTCCACAGGAAGGACCTACTGGAGTTTCACATTTTGCCTCTGGACCAAAAAAAAAGAGGAAAAAAAAAATCCAATCTGAAAAGGAAAATTGGCTGGACTCGCTCAGCTACCAGGCAGCCAAGAGCAGAGGGATTGGGGACCGGCCGGGGGGATGCAGGGGTGGCGGCATCCCAGGCCTGCAAATGGGTCTGAATCAGAATGTCACCTACTAGGAAGAGCTGTGCTTTCAAGCATCCCAGAAGGCTGGGCACCTGTGCCGGGTGCTTCCTGGGGCTGCTCTCTGGAAGTCCCCGCATCCTTCTGGGGACACTCGGTGGCAGAATAAATGACCACGGCCTTTCCCATCAGACCTGTGATCCCTCCGCCCAGGAAGTTTGCACATGGCTAGTGATTGGCAGGACGGGGGTTTGAACCAGACCCTTCCCCTTCCCCTGCATGGACCGGTGGACAGAGCTGGAGGGAGGGGTGGGTCCTAGGGAGGTGGGAGAAAAACGAAAACCGATGGGAAGAAAGGAGACAGAGGAAGTTAAAAGGAGGCCACCACTGTAATCTGAAGGTCCTGCGCTAAAGCTCCTGGTTCCTCTTCTCCCTGGGCCAAGTTTTCCCCAAGCCTGTCACTCCCAAATTTCTAGAAAATCTGCACATCTTCCCTGACAGACTCAAAGTACTGGAAATTCAGCGTTAGGAAAGCTGCCCTGGGCAGTGGACTAGACACGCATGTTGACAACGGACTGGGCAGAGGGAGAGAAATATTTCATGAGACCTAAAATTCGGGCACATTCCAAATGTGGTGCAGGGATCAGGCAGAGGGGACAAGGAAGACCTGAGAACAGCCAGGCACCATCAGCCCTCCTGAGATCGCAGGACTGATATCATTCCCACGTGCCCTCCCAGGCCAGCCCCTCAATAAGGGCCCTTTAAAAGAGGAGCCTGAGACCCCAGCAGTGTGTCCCCCTGGAGATGGCTGCGTCCTCCTGAATGTGGGCTCCCTGCTTCCCTGAGTAAGCCCCTTCTCCTGTCTGCCCCCACGGCCTTCAGATCTGTTCCAGGACCTGTGTCAAGACCCTTTGTCCTGAGTCGGGGTCCTCTGCTGCAGGACCTCCGTGGACCCCCCTGCTGACAGGTTACAGGTGGGGGAGTCCTTACACTTGGGTAGCAGTGGGAGGGGCTAGGCAGGCGCTGACTTTGTCATCAGGGAAGAGGGCGGCCCCAGGAAGGCACCGGAAATCCTCTCCAGAGGTGCTCTGCTCTGCAGACCTCGGTAAATCCTGGAGGGGCTTCTCCGTTCCCCAGCACACAAGCTGCTCTTCTTAGTCACCGGAAGCAGCAGCCCTCACGCACCCCTGGACATGCATGCATGGCCAATGCTGGGTCCAGATCAACTTGCCACCCAGGTGGGTCCTTGGTCATCAGAGCCTTGACACCGGCTCTGAAGCACCTCACACAGAAAGCTCTCCAAGCCTCAGTGCTCCGTGGAGAGGAAGCATTATTAACCATCATCCCATCTTAAACGTAATTAAACAGGCAGAGAGAGGCCTCGCAGCTCACAAGTGGAAGAGCAGAGTTGAACCCGAGCAGTCTGTGTAGACCACTCAGTGTAGACATCATTCACCAGGTCCTTATGCTATTCCGAGCATTTATAATACCTTCTGTTGTTAAGAAACAAACTTAGGATACTAGTCCCATTTCATAGAGGAGGCAACTGATATTCCAAGAGTTTAGAGGTCAGACCACCCAACACCACCCAGCCAGTTGCAGCTCTGTGGGATTTATAGAAAAAGGCTCCCCTGACCCTGCAGCACTGTGACTTGGTGCACATCCTTGATGACTGGAGTGTAGCTCCCGCAGATTCTCTTGTGCAGTGTGTATCCTGAACAACTGTACACACAGCACCATACCCAACTAGGAAGCAGCAGAACCAAGATTCCGGGTCTGACTTGGATTTGGCTTTGATCATGCAGAGGACCTGTCACACTCTTGACATCACTCCTCTCTTTTTAAACTTGCTTCTAGATTCAGCCCAATCAGGGTCACTCCCTAAATACCAAGTCCAGTATGCTCAAGTGGACAAAAATCAGAAGGTGGACAGATCCTTCTGGATCAGACCCTTTCCATCCCAGAGGCTGCGGCCATTTCATCACAGTCTCAGAAAGACCCTGGGCCTGCGGAAGGCCACTCTCTGCGGTGAGGCAGTTGGCGAATCCTCACGGTCAGTACATCCCGCAGCCCCGTCTCCCCACCCCAATCAGGCGGCCACTTTGTGCGGTGACCTTTCCGGATGTGCGCTGTCAGGCTGCAATTTAGTCATCCCGAGGATCGCGCTCGAGGCTCCTCCAGCCAGGAGCTTGCTGCTGGGAGCCCTCCCGGGCCCCAGACTCTGCTGGCATGTCACTTTGCATTAAGGGCTGGCTGCACTGGGCTCCTGGAGAGGAAGGACCACACGTCTCTGCTGCATGTCCCCAAGAGAGTCAGACAAGGCAGGGACAGCGCAGATACTAGCATCTAAAATAGGGATGGGCAGACTGGCCCTTCCGACTGGTGCTGGAAATGATAACAATGATGACACTCGGGGATTCATCTGCCTATCACATAAAGCCTGCCATTGAACGGGTTGATGTGTGGCAGACACCTCACTAAGCAGCTCTTCAGCTGTGGGAACAGACCTCTGGCCTTCCCACGATGTTAGAAGCAGAGAGGCCCCAGAATAGATAGACCACGTGCCAGCAAAGCCCCCTGATCTCACAGCCACGCCCCCAGCAAGTCATAGCTGCTGGGCTTCCTTCTGAGCCTCCAAGAAATCCATTGCTGCTCTAAGTCCTCCGTTGCTCAGCTCATCACCACCCTGGCAGGCGATGCACTCACAGCCCGCACCACGGCCTGCTGCGTCCACCCCCGCAATGTGGCTTTGCAGACTCTGAACAGGTGGCGTCTGTCCCCCACACCTGGAGCACAGGCCGGCTGCGTGCTGGGCTCTGTCCACAGAGGGAAGCTCCTGTTGGAAGTTTGGATTCCCTTCTCTCTTTCGAGTCTTGTGGCTGCAATGTGGACAAGCCCAGCAGGAGGTGGCTGGACCAGGAGAGGTCAAGGCTGGATTGAAACATTCCTGAGCAGCTGACCAGCAGATGTGAGGCCCACCAGGATGGGTACAGTCACCACCAAGACCGGAAGGACCGTTGAGCTGACCTCAAGACCCACAAGCAAAACAAACCAAAAGTTTCTTACTGGAACACTCTAGTGAGGTTTGGGATGATTTGCTTAAAACACCTGAAGGATACAATGAGCAGCATACAAAGAAACTGAGCCCTGGAGACAGAGTCACCTACCCAAGGTCATCCAGCCTGAGCCCTGGAGACAGAGTCTCCTGCCCAAGGTCATCCAGCTAATATGGGGTGGGGTGGGGACTCTGCACTTTGGTCAAAGTTCTTGTGCATAACAAACCACAGCTGAGGTCCACAGTTCTTTTTCTGCCAAGGACCAGCCAAGAATCATCCAAGGCCAGGCAGGCCATGGATTCTCTGTTGCAGCCGCTCGACACTGCCGTTGTAAAGCCATGTGTAAATGAGCAGATGTGGTGTGTTCCAATAAAACTTTATTTATAAAAGCAGGTGGAGGGCCAGACTTGGTCCACAAGCCGCAATCTGCCGACTCTTGCTAGAAGCCCCTTCCGCACGCCACCTCTATGTCAGCCCTTCTCCCCCTCCCCTCCCCATGCCTCCCTTCTTCCTGTCTCCAGAATCTCCACGCAAAGCCCTTCAATGATCTCCCACCCTTTTTATGGTGTACAATGTGACACCCGGTGACATGTGACAACTCGGCTTCCTCTCTGGGTGCGGGTGGCTGTCCTCCCCGCTCTCAAAGACAGAAACCAGCTTGACTGATCTGTTTTCCCAATGTTAGGCTGCCGGCTCTCCAGATCCTCCAGGTACAGGAATTTCACAAAGTTATGATTACATTCTAAATCCAAGACCCAGCGTCGTCACTGTCACCAGTGGGAATGCAAATGACTTTTATTCAGAACATTAAAAATAAAAAAGTTTCAGTTCTGCGGCTACAGAAATTTGAATTGTTCCAAAAAAGGTTTACTCCACCACAAAAAAAAAAAAAAACCCCGAAAAAAGAAAAGAGCCAGAGTCACGCAGGAGGGGTGAAGAGTCACGCACAAGTGGCTTGAGAGCGGTGTCTGGTGACTTCATTGCCCCACTGCCAGATCTGAGGCCAGAGAAGAACGTGGCAGGGACTTAGAGGACAAAACTTGGGAATGGAAAAAAGAAAAGAAAAGAAAAAAAAAACCCGCCCTGGCAACCTTCTGCTTTAGGAGCGCAGAGCTCAGCAGACTCGGCGTCTGGACAGACCTCACTTTTTTCCGAGGCCCTGCCCCCAGGTCCCCGTGGCCCTCGTTAGAGCACCGACCTGGTTGGCAGCGACCCGGAATCTGCACGAGGGCGCCTCCCGCGCTCCGGGCCGGGCTGGAGGACGTGCCTGAGGAGGTGCCGCCCGCCGGCTCCGAGGCCACAGCCACGTCCTGGACTCTCCTCCAAGGAAAGTGGAGGCTGCTGCCCAGCTTTCCGCCTCCGGAGCAGCCCCTGAGTGAAAATAAAGATGTGCATCTGGACAGGCCCCGCCGTCAGGGCTCCGGAGCTGGAAGGCCAGCATGACCGTCCATTTCCAAGAAGGGCCTGGGATCCTGGACCGGCGCGGTCCCTGGAGGCCGCGCTCTCCACGAGCGGAGGGACACGGCAGGCTGGGCGGGGCTGCGTGGGGGGCTCGCAGTTTCCACGTCCCGAATCCCATCCGCACTCGGGGCTCCCCCCACACACCGATCACCCGCCAGGGGCCCAGGCCCAGCCCTGGGCTCGCACTGTGGGCGCCTGGGAAGGGCCTGCGGGCTGCTCTGTGGTGTAATCGCCTCTAACTGGAGGGACAGAGGCCACCAGGCAGAGGCGGGATGGAGGCCGGGTCCAGGGCCCACAGAGGGACAGGGGCCCAGCCGGGAGGCGCCAGGGCTCCTCTTCAACGCGACAGAACCACTGGCCTGGGGAAAGATCATGTTCCCGCAGGTCCTCGGTGGGAGGTGGTGACAGCCACCCGGTGGTGGGTGATCGATCCTGGGCTCTGTCACCAAACCACCACTGTCCTCGGGCCCCTGAAAGCTGTCACTTTACAGGGGATTGCAGGATGCAGGATGCAGGATGCATGCAGGATGGGGGCCCATGAGGCTGGCAGATGGGGTGATTCATCCCCATCGCACAGATGTGGAAATGGACGAGACCCTCCCCCAGCCACCAGCTGTTAGCAGCACAGTCAAGAAGCACAGCAGGGCCCCCATGGCATACGCCTGTAATCCCAGCACTCAGGAGGCTGAGACAGGAGGATTGAAAGTTCAAGGCCAGCCTCAGCAACCTGTTTCAAAATAAAAATAAAAAGGGCTGGGGATGTGGCTCAGTGGTTAAGCCCCCTGGGTTCAATCCCTGGTGGGGGAAAAAAAGTGCAGCAGATCGTGGGCCAGTGGCCTGGAGCTGGCAGCGGGCCTGGGTGTGGATGGGGTGCTGCACCCATCCATCTTCCCCGCCTCTCCCCCCTCAGGCCTGCAATCGTGGGAGCCCTTTGTATGTATGGAGCCTTGAAGGTGCAGAACTGAGGAGCCTCCAGTCGGCTGCACTCACACGGAGCCAGGGCTGCGCCTCACCTTCATGACCACCGACCCTCGCTCCCCACATTACAAACCAGCAGACCCCAAAGAGATCAGTCCACTGACCAGAAGGTGAACACACAACAGCAGGTGGGAAGAGGGGTCCAGTAAAGAAGGGGATGGAGGGGAAACAGGAAAGTCCATGTGCCCAGGAGCACAGCCAATATCCCCCCAAGACGACAGGTCCCGGTCACTAGTGAGAGCTGAGTTTCATCTATGAGCTCCCCGGCAGGCAAGGCAAAGAGGGAAACCAGCTGTTATGGGTCTCTGTCAGAACCAGGATGCCTCATCTGCAAGGTGCTCGCCCCTCAGGTCTCAGTGTCTCGGGTTCCAATTCTGCTCTGCTTCCAGCTGCAGGTTCTGTCCCTGCGACTGCCCAGCTGCCCCGGAACGCCCTGCTGCAGGGCTCTTCCCGATAACCTCTGAACCCAACAAGCCCTGGCTTGCCTCCCTGCCTCTGGTAGAGCCGAGTGTTTATTTGCTGAGCATCACCTGAGCAGGTGGGGACGAAGGGCAAGTGTCCTTAACCTCCCTGTGCCTCACCGGTGCCACCAGAACAGCAATCAGAAACCAGGCAGAGGACTCTCGCTTCAAGGGGAGCAGGTGAGCAAGAGCACACCTGGGGACATTGGGCCATCAGCCCCTGAGCCCTCGCAGCTGTCCCGAGATGCCCTCCTGTGCAGGGTGAGGCCCAGGGGCTCTGGGAGCCACCTCCCTGGTTCCCAGGCCTCTCCACACCCAACCCAGTCATGCAGGGACGACGGGCTTGTCCAGCTGGCCTCAGTCCAAGCACAGGGGCCGCAGCGGGCAGGGCCACACACCTGGCAAGGCCCAGGACTCTTGCACATGCTGGCCAGCTGTGTGCCGTGGAATCGTCACCGGGTGGAGCTCCCTGCAGGTGGGAGCATTCCAGGGACTTCGTGGGTGGGAGCAGAGGGGCCGGGGCCTCCAGGGGTTCTGCACTGAGCTTGGAAGAGCCTCCCTGGAGGCTGCCCTGGCTGATGGCAGGAGGCCCGGGAGGCTGGTGGGGGAGATGCGGGCGGGGGAGATGCGGGAGGGACGGGGTTTCCAGGCATCCCCAAGGCCCTGCCCTCCGACAGCCCCAGGTCTCCCTGGACACCCGCCTGCTGTTAGTCCTGCTTCTGCTGATCGGGTGTCTCCCTAATGGAACGTCCACTTAGCGTGGCCGCCTGGTTCCCAGGGACACTTGTACCAATTAAATCATGTGACACTTTGGAGGTATAAAGCTATGCATTCACTCCCAGACCAGACGCTTCCGGGTTCTCCTTAAAGATTTTAAGTGGAAGAAGAATCTCTCTCTCAAGAGGCCCCACAGGAGTCCATTGCTCACTCTTCAAGAAGGTCCCAGGAAGGAGCTGCAGGCAAGGCTCTCGGGACATCTTAGGGAATCAATCACATGCTAGCTGCCAAGAGCAAAGGGCGGCATGGGGCCATGCTCCCAGCGCCAGCTCTGGTACCCACGGAGAGAGGTGGGTTCAGATCTTGCCCCTACCTCCTGCTGGCTGGCTGTGTGTTGTTGAGCTAGTTCCTTAACCTCTCTGTGCCTCACTGGAAAACCCAATGGTGGGGACCAAGCCCAACTTGCGGGTGTCATCAACAGTGGAAAACGCCTGCCTGACACCAGGGCACGTCCCTTGGAGGCTGCCCCACGCAACGGAGAGATGATGGGCTTCGCCGTCCCCCTGACCTAAGCAGAGTGCGGGAACAAACCACAGATTCACCTCTGCTCTGCTGGCCTCACGCCTCAGGCTGCTGCACCCGGGAGGGTGCGGGGGGTGGTTATTCAGGGGGCAGCAGGAACACTGCCGGGGCTGGTGGGGACAGCACCAAGGGGGACACTAAGCAGGACTGTCCCACGCTGGCCTGGGAGATAGACATGCCCTTCTCCCAGACTCAGCCCCACACCCCACGGCCCTGGAGGGCTGCCCGACTTACCTCTGTCCCACCCAGGAACCTCCAGGAGGCTCTTTCCCTTAGCACCAGGGACAGAAGGGACCCTCAGACTCTGGGTGGACAGATGACAGATAATCAGGGTCCCAGGGAAGATGCTGTGTGGTTCCACTGAAGCCAGGTCAGGTGGGCTCTGGGCTGGGAACAGAGTCAATCAGAGACTCCCAAGGGGTGGGTGAGCAGGCCTGGAGGGGAAGGAATGGCTGTGCAAAGGCCCTGAGGTGAGGGTGCAGCTCGCCTGGCTGGCAGGGACCGGGAGCGAGGTGAGCGGGCCAGCGAGGCTGGAAGGGGTTAAAAAATGGAGGAAAAGCAGCAAATCAGCCGGAGAAGAAATGCGAGAGGGGAGATCAGATAGCCACATGGAACAGCGGCTCCAACTGGGAGTAGGTCCACCCTAGGAGACGTCCTGCCACGCCTGGGGACTGTTGGTCATCACACTCGGGATGCTCCTGGCACCTGGTGGGTCAGTGCAGGGACCCTGTGAAATATCCAACGAAACCCAGAACAAAGGATGGCCCGAGGCAGTGGCAGCGAGGGCTCAGGACTCTGAGTGGCAGGGGCTGCCCTGAAGGAGCGAGCCCGGGCTCCGCCTGCACCAGCCAGGCCGCCAGCCATGAGCTGCGCGCTGTCTCCAGAACCCCTCTCAGGATGGGGTTGGAGGAGGAGCGAGAACCTTCTGCCACCAGCTCAGGGCAGCACAGGGCTCCTCCTTTATCCGCCACACAGATGGAAGCCAAGGTCCTTCTGGCCTGGTGACAGGAGAAGTCACTTCTTAGAAAGCTGCCTTGGTAATGTGGCCGCGACAGGGCAGGGAGCTGGTGGCCCTGGGTACCCTCTCTGCCCCTGCAGCCGCAGAGGGGCTGGCCCCAGGCCTTCTCAGGACCTTCGCCTGCAGGTCCACATCCTGGCCCCGATACTCCCCGCAGCCTCCAGCCTCAGCTCTGTCTCCTCTGGGTGCTAAAGGCAAAGAGGACGGACACCCCGCTCCCATGCTCTGGCCCCTCTGCTGGTGACGAGCCAGAGGCCGATTAGCCAGGCCCCAGGGGACGGGCAGGGACTCAGACCTGGACACCATCTAAGAAGCTCTTGTGATCCCAGCAAGGACTGACGGGAGGAGACCAGCGAGGCCTGGAACCAAGGAGGGACATCCTTCTCCAGGCCAGACTGAGCCGCTGCCTCTCACCAAAGAGAGAGACGGACGCACGGTGGAGCTCTGGCCTCTCCTCCAGCTGCTGCACCAGTCCAAGCGAAGCCCTGAAAACCAGAGTGAGCTTCAGGGGGCCCTGGAGAGCCCTGCGGGGCTCAGCCCAGCAACTCCCTCACTGGCTGTGTTAAACAGACTGAGCTCCTTGAGTCTCAGTTTCCTCATCTGCAAAATGGACTGACGATCGGGAATCACCTTCGGGTGTCGTGGGCAGGGAAGGAGGAGCAGGAGCAGAGCCCTGCTTACTGTCTGCTGGGGCCGGACAGCCCAGCCGCTGCAGGTTTGCTGGCTTACGGATCCTCGTAACAGCCACCCCGGTCCTGGGTGTTCCTCTTTCTATTTCAGTACTGGGAACTGAAACCAGGGCCTCGTGCATGGAGGCCAGCACTCTGTTACTGAGCCGGTCGCCCAGCCTTTCTATTTTTTATTTTGAGACAGGGTCTCATCAAGTCACCCAGGCTGACCTCAAACTTGCAATCCTCCTGCCTCGGCCTCCCCAGCACCTGGGATTACAGACACACTCCCATGCCTGGCTTGGGTATTCCATTGGGACACAGAGGCCTGGAGATGCACAGATGCACAGGGATGGAAGCACCAAACTGCCCACCTGAGCCAGGGAGGGGAACCCCTGCCCCCTCACTGCCATTCTCAGCAACACCCCCTATCCAGAGCGTCCAGCTCCTCAGGTGCATGGCCACTGCTCTACCTCACAGACGAGGAGACTGAGGGTGGAGAGGCAAAGGGATTAGGCCACAGAGCTGAGGGATGGGGGACCGGGAGCTGAATCACTAGGCTGACACAGCTCCCGCTGCTTTGGAGTCCCTCTGAGTCTCTGAAACAAGAGGACAAGAGTCAGGAATTAATTGCTTAAAAAAAAAAGTTCTACCTGCAGCTGTGTGATCTTGTGACAGTTGGCTCGCCCCTCTCTGGCTTTCCCTGACAGGGAAGGGGCTCCATTGAAGGTTCTGGCTCTGACCTTCCAGGGTGTTCCTCATAGATCTTACCTATGCTTCCCAGTGGAGATGGTATAACCTACCCCAGGGCCTTTGCACTTGTTGTTCTCTTTGCCTGGAAACATCTCCCCCTCCATATCTTCATGGTTCAATCTTGGGAAGTTGCTCTGAGGGCATCTCCTTTGACAGGCAACCCCCAAAGGCATTGCCTATCCCGCCTCGTGCCCCCAGCCACAGTATTATATGATTATCTATACCTGCAGCTAGAGCTCTGGCCTGCCTGGCGTGTGACGTGAATTGGGTAAATATCTGCTGAACGGGTGCCTGAGTGCATCAGGCCCACGTCTTTGCACCTGAGGCAGAGGGAGGCTCCAGGGCAGCCCCACCCCACACACCCACCAACAGCACCGCACAGGGGAGCTGGCTACCTGCTGCCCGGTGGGAACGGCACGTCTGCGCTGGAGGGAGAACTAGCAGAGCGGGGTGGGCACGGGGGCCTGGCCAGCCCTCCCCACTCCAAGGAGGTGGCAGGGTCTATCTGCACGAAATCCCATTCAGCCCTCTCCACCCCGTTAACCAGCTCTTCCTGGAGGAGCTTCCAGAACAAACCATCGCCAACCACCATTGGGTTTCATTATCAGATGATCTGAACGGGCAGCCGGCCTTAATGACAGAGGCTGCCGCTGCAGAGGCTCAGGGCCTCCTCCATGAATCTCTAGAGTCCTTTCTGCCTCGTGGCTCTCTAATGGGCCCATCTGCAGGGGCCCAGAGAGGTGGGGGAGGAGAGGGCCAGTGGCCCCTGCAGCGCTGGCTGGGGGCCCCCTCGGGTGAGATTCCCCTGGGGCTCACTCGGAAATCCTGCAGAATGAAACCGTGCTCGGGTTCTTGGGGAAGTTTCCAGAAGACCTGCCCCATGGGAAGAATCCGCTGCCCCTGCCTGACACTCCCACCCGACTCAAGGCGCATACCGAGGCAGGGGCCTGCTGTTAACGAGCTGAGAACTGAAGTTCAAAAACACCCCGTGGGAGGCCACAGAGAGAAAAGCCAGACAGTGGCCAAAGGCATAAAAGGTGGCACGGCCAGGAGCCTGCCTCTCGATCAGTGACCAGGTCAGGCGGAATCGCTGACGGCGGCTTAGCTGTCAGGAATGTGGCGCCTGATGACCTTGGTTGACCTTGGAGGGGCGGCAAGGATCTCGCTCCCTGCAGAGGCTTCCGTGCCCCTGGCAGATGCCGTCTTAGTGCCTGGAGGTCCCTGCCACTCCTGGGCCCGGGCTTCAGCCACAGGCTGGGGGTGCCGCTGATGGTCAGGACGGAGGTTTCCCTCGCTCAAGCCCGGAACGAGCCCCGCCCGGGCAGCTGTGGTCTGGTGAAATAAACCCTTCGATGCCGATGCACGTGAAAATCGACTCAACTAATACAAAGAGCGAGGCCATGGGATATGGACCGAACCAGAATAATCCACAAGATGTGTCTACGTGTGAAGAAAGCAAGGTCCTTAACAGCTGGTGGAGTTTGCCACCACCAGTTATGAGTGGTTCAAAGCATGGTGACCACTATCCCAAAGTCTGGACTCGGATTCCCTCTCACTAGCTGTGTGGCTTTGGGTGAGTTCCTCGACCTCTCTGGGCTTCTTCATCCATCAATTAGACTGGTAAGGAGAATTAGAGTATCTCTCCTCCGTTGGGGTGATATTATTCCCCAAGGGAGCAAGAATTGTGTTGTGTGGGTGGTGTGTGGGGGGGGAGAAATCTTAGATATCACAATGGCTGTGGGCCCCAAAGCTCACTCCTATTGGATACAATCTTATCCCTTAGTATTTAGTTTCTCTCACCAGGGAGAATTTAAATTAAATTAAAATTTTCTTCTTAGGAGGGTGATAATGAAAAAATCAAGTAATTCTGATCTAACTACTCAGAACAGCATGTGGCAAATGGGTTGACATTCACCTTGTGGTGTCGCCGGGAGGCTTAAATCAGATGATAGATGCCCCAGCGCTAAGTCTTCTCTTGGCCCCCACCCCAGGGCCAGGTGCTGCCTGCTAACATCCAGCCTTAGAAGAGGAGCCTGAGGTCTAGGACGTCTAGGGGAGGGAGGGGACCAGATACAGGACCTGAGGCAGAATTTTCACTTCATCAACACTGAGAGCTTTCTCTGACTGCAGCATGGTCTGGGGGGTCAGGGGGCTGCCCTGAAATCCACTCTGAGTCACGCCAGGTCCACCCAGGCCAGGCACTGGACATGCCATCACCCTGCTATGCATTAGCAGAATCTGTCCGTCACACCTGGGCAGACAGCCACCAGCTCCTCCTCTCGTCCACTGTGATCAGGTGGCCTGCACGCAGGTCCTTGGCCAGTGTCCTCTGGTTCTGTAACTGGTTCCTAGAATTGATTCCAGGACCCATGTTATGGTTTGGACATGAGGCGTCCCTCAAGAGCTCATGCGCGAGGCAACGCGAGAAGGTTCAGCAGTGAGACGATGGGGCTGTGAGCACCGTGACCTGATCAGTGCACCAGTCCACCTGAATGGATAGGCTGGGTGGTGACTGTAGGCAGGTGGGGCGTGGCTGGAGGAGGCAGGTCACCGAGGGCGTGCCTTTGGGATTCATATTGTGTCCCCGGTGACCTGAGCTCTCCCTCTGCTTCCTGGGTCCATGTCCGGAGCTGCTCTCCTCTCCACTCTTCCGCCATGGTGTTCTGCTGCACCTCAGGCCCAGAGCGGTCAGTGGACTGAGCCTCCGAAACTGAGCCCTAAGTAAACGGCTCCTCCTCCAGGGAGTTCCTGACTGGTCTTTGGGTCACAGCAGAGAAAAAGCCACCAGAAACAGCCCTCTAGGATAGCAAGACCCAACTCCCTGATGGACACTGTGGCCAGTTCCTATGTAGATGGCACACTGTGGGCCCAGACCCTGCACACCCTCCATGGACCTCAGTCACCTCTGATTGTTCAGGACACCTAATGCGGTGTAAGTGCCACCTTGTACTTAGGGACACAGTCCGACCATGCTCAGAACCCATTCTGCCCAAATACTTTCAGCCCATGGTTGATGGAACTCAGGGACTTGCAGAACCCGTGGATCCAGGGGACTCACTGTGTGGATGCAGAGCAGACGTGCAGTCTGAGGCCACCACTGGGCCTGGAGCTCGCAGGGGAACCTGGAGGACAGGCCAAGGCAGTAGGCAGAGGTCTAACCGATGCCGTCACTGTGAGGACAAGCAAAGCCAGCAGAGGGACAGACGACCATGGCAGCGTGGGGTGTGCAAGTCATGGTCACAATGACACCAGGGAGGTGACCTTTGAGCAGGGGCCTGGGGCAAGAGGCAAGCGCTTGGCAAGAATCTGAGGCCAGCAGGGAGCTCCGGGCAGGGGAGGATGGCTGGGGAGTCAGGTGTAAAGACGGACAGCATGCCTGGAGATTCCTCTCTGTCCCCAAAGCTGTGGCCAGCACAGCGGTGCCCCCGGACCAGAGAGACACTTTATTTGGACAGCATCAGCTGGCGTGATGAGC
>JAJEJO010002600.1:52380-75129 GCA_020662805.1 Glaucomys volans
TTTTTTTTCTTTTTTCCCAGAAAGTCCTGGGAACGCAGTGGGGTGTAACCCAGGTTGCTGGACCAGTTGAACCGGCTTCTCTTCCTTCCTTGCCCTCAGTGACGAAAGCGGACCCGAAAAGTGTCTATTTTTGCAAGAATTCAAGATAAATCAACCTATTTGCTCATGCGTTCTGCAGCATGGCCCCGTCAAGCAGGGCGCCCGTGGGAAGCTGGGGTTCAGCCAGCAAGAACGCACACTGCCCCAGAAGGCCACCTGCTGGGATTCCCAGCAAACTCACCAGCCACTGACCCAGAGGAGAAAGGCAGCCCGCTCCTGGGTAGCAGAGAACGAGAGGCACGAGAGCCATGCCCATTGGCGCCACTCTGCTGGCCAGCCAGGACCAGCCTCATTATCCTACCTGCTCCCAGTGACTCTGGACATCCTGCCCTTGTACCAAGGAGCGGACACAGGCTCAGACACCACTCCTCCCAGTTCCCTGGGTGAGGATGGCCCTGGTCTTCAGGAACAGGAGGTGAGGCACCCTTGGTCTTGGATTGAAGTCCACATGTCCAATGTGAGCGGAGTCCACGGGACTCACCTACCTGCTTCCCCTCTCTGATTTCCACACCCTGACTTACTGCCTCTGTCCATTTTTTGCTGCTTATCACACAATTCCAGAGACTGGGTAAAGTTATAAAGCAGAGAAGTTTCTCTTGGCTCATGGCTCTGGTCCAGGGACCACATCTGGGGATAGCCTTCTTGCCAGCAGAGTCCCGAGGTGGCTCAGGGCATGACACGGCAGGGGACAGGGAACACATGGGAGACGGAGTCACAGTGGCTTTTAAGGCAGCCTCTGTCTGGAGATGCCCTTACCCCAGCCTCACACAAATGGAGTAGAAGGCAGAGCGCTGATCACCTGGTCCCCCTCTTCATACCTCATAAGGCGGGTTAAATTTTAACATGCATTTTGGACGAGACAAGCCCTGGGGAACCAGAGCAGTCGGAGCAGATGGCAGATGGACTCTGGGCACGTGACCCTCACGGGGTTCACAGTCCGTTTCTGGAACATTCCCTCCCCTGCAGAAGCAAGCCTGCCTGCTCCACCCTGCACTCACACCCCGAGCCCCAGGCTCCGGCTTCTGGAGGCTTCTATTTGCAGAAGACAAGCTGCAGGCCTGGAGCCCACCCAAGCAGAAACAGCCCACCCTGTGTCCAGACTCCGCTGCCCACAGGGGCTCCCACAGCCACAGGGGGCCGGGTGGACTGTGGGCTCATGTCTCTGAGCTCCGTCCATCACTCCTGTGACCTCAGGCCCAGGGAGCCCCTGAGTCGCCACTCCCGACCCACAGGGAGGCACACGCTGACCCGGGGACGAGGTGGCCAGGCCCCACGATCAGCTCCAAACTCTTTTCCCTCCCTTGATGGGCGGGGGTGATTTTCAGGGTCACTTCCAAGTGCAGCTTTCCCTCCTGGGAGGTAAACAGGAGGCCACCCCAGGTGCGTTCCCATCAGGAGTATCCACACGAGGGTCCTGGGCTGGGCGGCTCAGTGGTGGGGCTCACCGTCACATGGGAGGACCCAGCCTCAGACCCCAGCACCCAGGTGAGTCACTAGGGGAGGGGGAAGCAGGAGGAGGAAGAGAAGCAAAGAGAAAGCTGGGGACGGGAGAGCCCCCTGCACCGTCTTCCCACCCAGACTCCAGGAGAAATCCAAGTCCCTCCGATTGCGGGTCTTGCTTTAGCAAGTAGCCGGACTTCTGAAAAGAACCCTGGGCAGAAGCAGGATTTTTTTTTTTTAATTTCTTTTTATAGACATCTTAGAAAGCTCTCGAGCTGAAGGTGACTCATTGACAGAACAAAAATCCTTTCATGAGATGGAGCATTGGTCCTCAGCCCCTATAAACACACAAATAGATCTTTTTGGTAATGTGGGGTTTCCAAGTCTGGAATACTTTTTTTTCCAAGTATTTTTGTACCAGGAATTGAGCCCAGGGGTGCTTCATCACTGAGCCACATCCCAGCCCTTTTGAAAAAATATTTTACTTAGAGACAGGGTCTTGCTAAGTTGCTAAGGGCTTTGCTAAATTGCTGAGGCTAGCCTCAAACTTGCAATCCTCCTGCCTCAGCCTCCCAAGTGACTGGGATTACAGGCGTGTGCCACTGCACCTGGCTGGAATGTTCTTACATTCATGAAACCAAAAGGTTATTAGAGGCCATGTGTTCCAGGTCTCTTATTACACAGAGGAAGAGTCTGAGGCCCAGAGAGGCCAAGTGACTCACACAGCTAGAGTCAGGGTTGAACCTTGAAGCTGGGAGTCTTGTCTCTTTGGAGGTGCACGTTCTGATGGCCTCTGGCATGAGCTGTTTACAATCCCCAGCTGGGGCCTGGGGCCTGGGCATGCGGTGGTTTCATGACCCACAGTTTTAATGCCCTGTATTCCCCAAGTAAAAGTCACCAGCTGATTCTCTTTCTCATTACAGAAGTCTTCTCTATTTTATTTATATTTTGTAGTGAAATGATTTAAATCAAAGGCACCTGGGCACAGAGAAATTTGACCTGAAAGAGTTCCTGCAGCGGAGGGAGGGCCCGCAGACGCTTATTTACTGCCTCTCCGCACTCGGGAACATCCTGGCGTCAGGGGATCCGTCAATACACCTTTCATACGGCTTCTCCGCACAGAGGGTGGAAAATCTTTCCAATGACTACAGCCCGTCTGTAAGTTTGCCCTGAATAAAAGAAGCGATTGATCAGGGGTTGGAACTCCTCCCCGGCGGGGGCTGCCTGCCCCAGGGGGAGAGCTTACGCAAGCAACTCAACTGGGCAACTGCTCTTGAAGTGAGAAGCCTAGGGGAGGGGCGGCCTGTGAGCCGAGGCAGAGGAGGGCTGAAGGCACTCGGCCTCAGCCCTGGGGACCGTGGGGGGCTGAGGCCTGGCGGTCCTAAAATGAAGAGGCTCAGAACCATTGGGTCTTCTAGAAATTGCACATGGGTCCCCATCCATGGTCTGCAGGGGCCCAGGTGAAGGATGGCGAGGAGCCTGCCAGAGAGGAGGGGAGGAGGAACGTTCTAGAATGAGGCACCACAGCAGGACGACCAGGCAGGCGTGGGGCAAAGCCTGCTGAACAGGGGAAGCATCCCAGGCAGGGCTGGGCCAGGTGGGAGGGCCCGAGGGGCAGGGAGGCCCGGGGACCTGTGGGATCCCTGTGGCAGGCACAAGGGCGCCTCCTCAAATCCCCATTGACGACGGCACCAGTTTTTTTGCATGTGTGTGTGTGTGTGTGTGTGTGTGTGTGTGTGTGTTGGTGAGTGTGTGCTTGTGTGTGAGCATGTGTGCCAGCATGTGTGAGCGTGTGAGTGTGAGTGTGTGAGTGTGTGTGTGTTTACACTTTCGCCTTCCCTGTCATGATCCCATTTTGCAGAGAAGGACACTGAAGCACAGAGAGAGCAGAGTGACCTGTCCACAGGGGGCGGGGGCAGACATGGAGCTCAGCAAGTCCCACTCAAGGCTGCCTGCAATCCGCCTGGCTGGAAGGTTCTGTAGTCAGTGAAAGCTCACCTCGGGGGAATCCACGCTTCTAGACGCCTGGCGTCAAATGCTCCTGACTCGGGTCCTTGGGGACAAGAGCCCACGGGCAGGGCCATGTGGGGAGGCTACCAGTGAGGGCAGGCTCCCCAGGGCCAAGACTGCCGCTGCCCAGTCCCTCGGGCTCCTGGGAAGCCAGGCTCGCTCCGGCTCAAAGGCTGGCCTGTCCGGCCCCCACCTACCTGGTCTGGTGCTGCCCCCGCGGCTGGCCGGGGCTGCCTGCCAACATCAGGACCAGACAAAAATCCGCTGTTCCAAGCCTCACCCCTGCCCCAAAGCCCTGGCAACCCCACAGAGGCTTGCTTGTGAGGCCAGGAAGCCGGAGGCTGGGCTGCTCGGCCCTCGCCAACTCTATTCCCCTGACTGGCGTGGCCGGAGAAGGGGAGGGCTGCTCACGGCTCACAAGGCCTCCCTCAGAAGCAGGGCCTCCCGACGTCCCCTTCAGGGCCAGTGTCTGACAGACAAGGGCCCCGTGAGCGCGCACGCTGCTGGAGGAGGGCTCCTGTGCCTGGACGAGGGCGCAGCCAGGGCCTGCGGGACCCACACTGCAGCTCCCCCCGGGGCCTGGGGACCCAGGCTGGCTCCTTCCCTCTCCATGTTCCGTTGATGTTGCTGCGAAGCCGTCTAGGTGGCAGGACAAAGCAGCTTTCCCTTCTTGAGGGCAAAAGAAACCTCAAACTATAATTGAGTGCCATGGCGCCCACCTGTAACCCCAGGCACTAGGGAGACTGAGGCAGGAGGAGCCCAGGTTGCAAATTCAAGGTCAGCCGGGTAACACAGCGAGGCCTGGGCTGGGGCTCAGGACAGAGCACCTGCCCAGCGGCACGAGGCCCTGGGCTCCACCCTCGGCATTGCCACCAAACCAAACCAACAGGAAATAGGAAGGTGAGAAGCATCCGCTGTGGCCCTGGAAGGGGCTTTGCCTCAACGTGGGCGGCCGTCTGGCCTCACGACCCTCACTCTTCACCTCTCCAAGCCTGGGTCTCCTCGAACAGAGAGCGGGGATCAGGATGCAGGGCTCCTTCCGGAATGTGACCCACAGGCCACATGTGGGGCCACAGGGCAGGGGCCTCGGCTGGCCACATCCAGGGGCCATGGCCACACCCCAGTCAGTCTGCTCTGGGAGGGTGGGGTTGCTGGGGAGGGTAGGGACACCGGGGAGGGCACATCCACCAAAAGGGACATAAAACCCCACTGTTTTAAAGCACCCTCAGTTCCCATCGAACTCAGGGACCCATTGGCTACTAGGTAAGAGTCCGGATGTCAGCCTAGCCTGCTGTCCCTGGAGAGTTCTGGAAGCTCGGATCAGGAGGGCTGGAGGAGGTCCTAGGACAGCAGGCCCCTAGGCAAGGCCCCTGTCCACCAGCTCTGCAGGAGCCCACGGGGTGCTGACTCCTGGGGCCTCCCAGGGCCGCATCACCTGCACCACCAACCCCTCGGCTGCGGCAGAGAAGGAAGAGTTGACTCCACCTCCCCGCGGGCAGGTTGCTGAGCCAAGGTCAAGTTCAGAGCCCTCGGGGACCCACTGGACCCCAGGCCCTGGAATAGGTGGTAGAGTTTCTCCTCATTGCAGTGGAAGCCCCCTCCACCAATCGCATCTCTGTGAGCGGCAATGATACGTCTGCCGTCCAAAAATGCCCATCCTGGGGGACGGGGTGGACACCCGATCAGCAAGAGCAACATGTGAAACCAAGTCACAATTTACGTCTTTCCATTCCATTAAAATGAAGGACGAAGAAGCCCCAAAGCATTACCCTGGATACGATCAGCAACCACGGTGAGAGAAGGGAGATTTTACAAATGGAAGCTAACAGAATGATCATGATTAACTTTAGATGGGACTCTGAGCTTCCTGGTGGCCAGAGCAAAACAGGAATGCAGTGTATTGTCTCATTTACAATCTGACAAAGGAAAAGTGCAGCCGCAGAAAGGAGAAAGGCTCTTTCCTGGTGCTGGTGGGGCCAGGGAAGTGCAAACGGGGGGAGGGCAGCAGGTGGTGAGGTGCAGAGGTGACAAAGCAGGGTCGGCAGGACCTGCGCTGAGGTCTCTGACTCACACCTGGAAACAGCTCTGGCGTTGTGCCGAGAATGGGCTCCTGGGGTGGCCAGGGCAGAGGAGGGAGCAGATCTGGGGGCTGCAGTCAGACGCCAGGTGACTTCCTGAGCCTCCAACTCCAGCCTGCGGTGCCCCCACTGCTGTTGCACTCCACTCGCCTCTTCCCTCCCTCCACCGGCCCCTAAAGCCACTCTGGTCCTCCACCATCCCCTGTCCTCACCTGGAGGGTCTGCCAGCCTCGGCTAAAAGGCAGGACTCCTGGAAGGCATCCCCCAGGCCCCGGCACAGGACAGGGCCCCACCCACCTCCAGCCCAGACTCAGCTGCTCTCAGGCCACTGAGGCCACCTGGTGCCCTTGCTGGTGGCTGGCCAGCTTCTGGCTTCAGGCCTTTCTGTCCCTCCACAAAGGCGAAGGTACATCTGTTCCCATGGCCTCCCCCGCAGCCCACGTCACCAGGCCTGGCACAGAGCAGACACCTAATCAATCTCAGTGGTGAAGAAATGACTCCATGAAGCAGGTTAGGAAGCAGGAGCTCAGGGAGGTCGGCACCCTGCTCGTGGCCACTGAGTGGGGAACGCCTGCTCTCACTCCAAGGCCATGCCCTGGGACCCTGCTTTCGATGTCTCTGGACTCCAGTCAGAGGTGCTGGCCCTGATCCAGCCTCTGCAAGTCCCTGGGGAGGGTCTTCCCACAGCACTGAAGCAAGATCTCAGTGATTGACAGGGGCCAACAAGAACGTGAGGTGACCTGCAGAATTCCCGGAAGATTCCAGAAGGTTAGGAAATGCAGCTGCACCAGGATCAGGTCCCAGCAGATGGCAAGAGAAAGGGCACCAGGCAGGACCACCTGGCTGACCACAAGGCCACCACGCTCCCTGCTCACAACACAAACCACCCTTCCTGAGCCTGCGTGGATCAATTTTCTAGGCTGTGGCCAACCAGCGGTGGAATCTGCAGGAAATTAGGCTTATTGACTGGGTCTCTGGATTCAGAGTGGGAAGAGCTACTCACACATGTCACCTGGGCCCCGGGGGCGGCAGGCTATGGGCCATGAGTATTTGTGAAGCTTCCCCAAGAGGGCGGGGGAGCCGCGGCCACCCTCCCGCCACCTCTGGGCAGATCTGGGAGAGTCGAGGAGAGGACCCGAGAGCCCTGCTCCACTTCCGCTGGGCTGGCTCCGCCACCAGAAGGATTTGGGGTGAAGCTAATTGTATGTGGCCCCGGTCAGCAGTTGCGACCAGCAGGAGACGCCCCACCTGGGTGTCCGCCTTCTGCTGTTTCTTGATGGTCCCCTGAGCTGTCACTTCTCTCTGGATCATTTACAACAGGAGAGGAGAGGCCCCTGAGATTCACGGCAGGTAAATCAGAGCCGGGAGGGTGAACGCCCGGATGAAAAGCAACCTCAGCACCTGATGGCATGAGCCAGGGCATGTTCAGGAGGGCAGGTGCTGGATCTCCCTAACCTGACAGGTCAGACCGTGTGTTCCATTGTGATCAGGGTCAAATCCAAGTCCCTCAGCATGGCCTTTGAGGCCCAGCAGGATGGAGCTGCAACCTGCCTTCTCCTGCTCTCTCCTCCCCTGGCTCATTGTTACAAGGCAAGCACTGGCCAAGCTTGCTCTGCCCCAGGACATTTGCACGTGCTACTCTCCTGCCTGGCACGCCTAGTGCTGCAGCACTGAATATCTGCCTCAGTCCTTTTTCTCAGAAGCTGGGTTCAAACACCTCCTCCCTCCCCAGCCATTTTCCATTCCGTGAGTCTGTTCCTTGTTCTGTAGCTCTGTTTCATGGCCTCGAAGTTTCCTTCTTCACCTGTTTGCTTCTGTGTTGATGCTGTTTCTTCTGGTTAAGCCCCAGATTCCCCGTATGTCTGATGCCTGATGCCACGATGGCACATAATAGAAACTCAATAAGTAAGTATAATAGAGGCTCAATAAATACTCGAGCGGGAAGGCCAGGGAGACCAGGAACTGCGCTTGGGCTACCTGATCCCACTCCAAGGCCCAGGTCTTAACCACTGAGCCACACGGCCTCGCACAAGACACCCTAGAGAATCAGGAAGCCCCGCTCCAACCTGGGTGCATCCAAAGTCAGCACCAGCTCCCCCTGGGGGAGAGGTGACTTTCTTCAAAAGGCCAGGAGTTTTGTTTCGTGCTGTGAATCGCTTCCTAACCAAGGCTCCGGCACAAAGGTCCCCCTCGCTGGGTGCAGACCTGGGGGCCCTGGTGAGCAAAGGTCTGCTCCCTGCTCACAAGGATCAGGCACGAGCCTTGCCCCAGGCAATGACCGGGTGGGCTGGCAGCACCCAGGGGCCCTGTGACCCGGAACCCGGCTCCGTCAGCACCGTAACCGGACAGCACAGAGAGGGGCCTGGAGAGCAGAGGGGAGGAGCCCGGGCAGTGGGCCAGGCCTGGTCACCTGCGTCCTGCTCACTCCCTGCTGGGGGACTCAAGGGACGATCCCTGCCTCAGCCTTGGCGTTCACGCAGGTGAAACGGGGCAATGGCTGCTCACCCACTGCAGAGGGCTCACCCCCGAGGTCACATCAGGAAATACGGGGAGCATTTGTTGGAGCGCCGGGAACGTGTGACAAGTGACCACGGGACAGTCGCCAAATGCCCGCTGGGTCCCGGGCACCCTGGGGTCCCTCGCCTGTGGTTTCTGTCTGTTCCAGTCTCGGAGGGTGCAGGGACCCCAGTCCCCTCCCCATGCTCCACAGCAAAACCCGGGCTGACCAAAGAAAGAGGTGACACGCAGGACAGGGGCCACTCTGGAATGGCCGTTGTCCAGGCCACACGGCCTGGATCTGAATGCTGGCTCTGACCTTCAGCAGCGGGGCCACTTTAGGGCCTTGGTTCCCTTAACCATCCAACGGAGATGATGGCCTGTGTCACTGGCCTCTGCAGCCTCTCCAAATTCATGTCCTAATCCCTGGACACGTCGCCCCTCTGGCTGGACTTCAGGTTTCCCACCATGGTAGCAACCTGAGCCTCAGGGAGCCCGCACACTCTGTTCCCACTGCCTGGAATGCTCTTCCGTCTGTCTCCTCCCTCAGCCGCTGCTCCTCCTACTTCAGCCCCACCAGCCCCTGGCCAGCCCCTGAAGTAGCCCCGTCTGTTGGATTTGACGGCAGCTCTGAAAGTCACTTTCTCCTTGCCACCAAGGGACGCCCACAGCTCTGTGGTATTTGCTCCCTGTCTGTTTTACCCACAGGCTGGGATGGAAAACCTCTAGTACCAAAAGGGACCAGGCCCTTTGGGCCAGCAGTGTATTCCAGAGCCCTGCCTGGAACACAGTAGGTGCTCAATAAAGATTCGGTGAGAGAATGGATGAAGGTTTGCCATTTCCTCTTCTCTGTACACAGAGGCCTCATTCAAGCCACTTGGGAGGGCCTCTGACACCATCCCCAGCACCGGTGTCCAGTCCTCTTCCTGCCCGACCTCCTGGGACCACAGGGCACAAGCTATAGTCCAACTCATCCAAGTCGCATTCCTGGTTCCTCTACTTTAAGCTGTGTGACTTTGGAGAAGTTTCTTGACTACTCTGTGCCCCAATTTTCTACCATGAAAAGAGGGCTAATGGTAACAGTACCCACCTCATGGAATTATTTTTGACATTTATAAATGAGTCCCCAGGCACGCGGGGCTCTGCAAGGTGTCGAGGAGCATTCTCCACCCAGCGGGGCAGCACCTCACCACCCAAGGCACCCAATCACGAGGCTTCCTTCCTGAGGACCCTGCCTTGGCCCAGCTGGAAGGGGCTTCTCCACCCCGTCCACACCACCTGAGGGTTTTAGATGATCCTGATCCCAATCCCATGGAACTTCAGGGGTGGGGCCTGGGACACATGGTGGCGTCTGGGGACATTGTGGCTGGGAGGGGCTGCTCCTGGCATCTGGTGGGTAAAAATCAGAGATGCCTCTAAGCATCCTACAGCGCACAGCACAGTCCTCCCACCCAAGGAAGACGGGTCCAGCCCCATATGGCCAGGTGGGGAGGTGCAAGGGTCACCCTTAGAGTGAGCACGGGAGGGCGGAGCCCACGAACCAAGGGAAGACATGGGAGGCGGAGGTCACTGAGCATCACTACCTACCATGTGCCAGTCACGAGCCTCGCTAACGACGGCAGCAGCAATTCCTGAGCACCTGTGAGGGAGCTGGACTCCGAAACATGTGACCACGAGGCGATTCTGATTCACGGACATGTCCCCAACAAGAGGACAGAGGTGGTGCAGTGGGGCCCTGGTCACGGAGCTGGTGCACGACCCAGCTGGCTCGACTGCCCAGGAGGGTCAGCCCAGGGGTTAGGATGCAGGCCCGCTCGCCGAACGTCCCGCCTGCCCACAGGCCTGCCTGCCACGCAGGAGCCGCATCCGCCCACTGCCGTGCCACGAGGCAGACGGCAGGGCTTGCAGCATCGCCCTCTCCATGTCACATCCTGGGAACACCAAGGCAGAGTGGAGCAAAGCCACATGCAGAATTTCACAGTGGCCAAGCAGCTCATCAGCCCAAGGAGCTCGTGCCCAGAATCCGCCCAGTGCCACCATCCTGTCCTGCTTCTCATAGAACGATGAGCAGGAAACAGCAAACTCAGCCTGCCTCAGGACCTTTGCACGTGCATTCCCTGTGCCTTATACACTCACCTGGCCTACTGGATCTTTGCTTATACATTTCTCTGGGGTACCCTCCTGAACCCCCAGCACTCCTGACCAGGTGAGTTAATTCTGTTAAACTCCCCCCTGGTGGGACCACTTCGTAGCATTTTCTAATGTGCAATGAACTCGCCGCACATGCAAGGGTTTGATTGACACTGGTCTCTTCCTTTAGACCAGACTCTGTGTGGACAGGGACTGTGCCCTGTACCCCAGGCACCTGGCCTGATGCCTGGCACAAAAGAAATGCTCAATAAATTCTTGCAGTTAAATGCATGAAGCAAAAGACCAAAACCCACAACAGCTGGCACCCATCCGTCCATTTCTCCATCTGCAGAGAAGGAGAGCCATCCAGAGGGCCCTCCAAATGCGTGCCTGACAGGTCAGCGCTGCAGTGGTCTCTGGGCAAGCAGGCAGGGGGCGGGGCAGGGGGCATAAGCCACTCCCCTAGGCCACGCCGCTTGGTGGTGCCCGGTGTTTATCATTTTCCAATCAAGGCTGGTTGAGCTCTAATTGATTCCGCCTACCCCTCTCCAGAAGGGAGCGAGGCTGTGTTTACTGGGGCAGCGCGCAGAGGACAGGCCTTTTCTTCCTGCTGTATTTAATGCTGCTGCTAATCACGGAGATTAGACTAAAACAATTACAACAGCTAATTAAAGAACAATGCGGTTTTTGGCATCTTCGCGCAGACGGCACCACTGGGAATTCCTAACTCGGGCAAAGCAGCGATAATTAAAACCCCAGCTCGCTCCCCCACGCCGGCAGCTGGATCACGCTGATTAAACTGCAAATAAAACACATGAAACCAACACTTTGTAGTCGATCCAATTTCACTTAAAAGGGCTTTTAACTGATTCATAAACAGGGAAGCCGTAAACAGCAAATTATTTAACTGAAGCCAGTTATTTCGTCATCGCCGATCACTCCATTCCCAGCACTGGACTTGTGCATGCAGCCCAGGGGACATATTCCCAGAGCCTGTGGAATCACTCCAAAGCTTAATGTCACCTGCTCCTGTTCGCTGACAACAGAACATCAGGAACGTGCAGCCGGTTTCTCTGGGCTTTTTATTCCACTGAAAAAGAGATCGGGTACTGAGCACGTACCTGGGCGTGGCCACGTTCACCTCGGCTCAGCATTTGGATCTAGATCAAGAGTAGACGGTGGGGATGAAGAAAGTTCCAAAGTAGAGCTAACGGTTCATAAAATAATCATGTTTGGCTTTAAAACATATTTAACTCCCCCAGGGCTGTCCAGATCTACAACGCAACCGCTTTTTCTACGAAAGTAAGAGTACTCATTCTCCGCCTCCAGGGAGATGGGTCATAACAGCTGGGTACAAAAGTGGGTCTGATTCTGACACAGTTGCTGCCCCGCCCACTCTGACAAGCAGGGCTGTGATTGGCTGGCTCTCCCACCCCACAACCAAGAGAGGAGAGGGGGAAATGAGAAAGGGAAAAAATGTCCAGGGAGAAAAAGAACAAGGAAGGAGGAGAAAGGAAAAGAAAAAATGACACCAGAGATGTGCTCATTGAGAGCAGCAAGGGATGGAATAAGGAAGGACTGCAAGTGATGAGAAAGGGCAGTTTTAGGAACCTGGCACTGCACCCGTGGTCGGGATCAGAGAGCCCTATCCCGTCCCCATAGCCCCGGATGCTGGTCCAACTCCATAGCAGGGCTTCTCTATCCAGCAGTGGCAAAAACCCTTTTTGTCCCCAATCTACCACAGAGTGGCAATTTTGCAAAACAAATCCAAAGCATTAAGAAACAAAAACAACCACAAAAGGTTCATGTGCTTGGTGCCAGGCCCTACTCAAATGCCATGGAGGTTCCTAAAAGCTTATCCTCCATTTTTGAAACTTTTCTTTGGTGGGGGGAACCAGGGATTGAACCCAGGGGCGCTTAATCACTGGGCCACATCCCCTGACCTTTTTTTTTATTTTTTATTTTGAGCCAAGGACTCATTAAGTGGCTTAGGGTCTGGCTAAGTTGCTGAGGCTGGCCTCCAACTTGCAATCCTCCGGCCTCAACCTCCCAAGTCCAAGTCGCTGGGATCACAGCTACGCACCACCACTCCTGGCTGAAGGAGGCCTTTCAAAAAGGATCCCCCACAGTTGTCGGGTCTCAACTTAATCAAATTCATATTACAGATGGCCCCTGACTTACGACGGCTGGATTTAATTTTTTTTCAATTTTATGATAGTGGAAAGTGATATATATTTAGAAGAAATTGTTCTTGGAATTTTGAATTTTGGTCTTTTCCTGGGTCACGGGCAGGATCTTCTCTCTCTCTCTCTCTTGCTCTCGCTGCCTGCAGGCATCAGCTCCTACTCAGCCAGGATCACGGGGTAAACAGCAGGCACTGCACAGGGGCCGTTGCTTAGCTGTGACATTCAGCAGGTCAGGTGGATTGAACCCATTTCTGACTTAGGATATTTTTGACTCACAACAGCTGCCTCAGGATGTAACCCCACCTACAGTCAATAAGCACCAACGGACTATTTAACAGCCACACGTTGCTAGGTGGAAAAAAATAAATAAAAAAATAACAAAGGCTTCCAAACCCCTCAGATGCAGAAAACAAAAACCTGAAAGAAATGCACCCAGATCTTATTTCAAGATAATGCTTTTACTAAGCTTTTTTTCTTCTCCTCCTTTCAAGCTGTTTTTATAAAACACTATTTTACCCACAAATGTGGCAAAGTTATTTTAAAAAGGATATTCTGTGAAGGCACACAAGTCAGATGCTTTATCATAACATGACTTATAGTTATTCATAATTATGCATAATTATGCAGAGCATTGTAATTATTTATTCATAATTGTCTGTGTGGCTTAATAAAAATTATAGAGTTGTACGCAGCACCATGATGGCACTTTATACAGGCAATAAATACGATGTTTACAAAGAATGCTCTTTGATTTCAGGAAAACAGTAAACTCAGGGTTTAACCTAATATAATATTAAATGGAACCTACAAGTTTCCATGAACAGAGTTTGAGACTGATTATGTAAAAATCTACACACGTACGGAAAAGACTGAAAAAAATATACAAAGGATAGTGAGATGACTTTTTAAAAACCTTCTTGCTCATTTTCCAAATTTCCAACCATGAGAACATACTACTGTGTGATTGGAAAGAATTTCACTCAGATGTTTAAGTCAGGGAAATTGCTAGCAATTTTGAGAGCATTTCATGCTCATGTTTATATCATTAATACGGAAAATTCCACAGTAACCAGATATTGGAATACTGGAATAGAACTGGGTGCTCGCTCCACGTCCATCTGGGCCAGGAGAAAAGGGGACGTGGCAGATTCAAGTTCCTGGGTTTCAACTGCTGGGTTCTCACTGGAGTCGCTCCTGGTCTCTGAGCATGAGCAGGGAGCTGAGTTATTCTCTGTGACCAGGAGGGACCTGCAGCTGTCTAAATCTGCACCCAGGATCCCGGCCGTCTGGCTTTTTAACAGTTTGATCAAGATCCAACCAACACTCAAAAGGCTCACATACGTAACAGGGGCCATTTGAAGACTGGACCCAGGCAGGGGCAACCTGTGATGCCGGCCACAATCAAGCTCACAGGCATGTCCCTCACCTGCAAAAGCTTCCTTGATGCCCCCCTTATTTTGGGTGGTAAGACCACTAAGCGTGAGATCTTTGCATCACTAAGTATGTGGCGCTGCCTTATTAACCGTGGGGCCACCTCACCCTGCAGATCCCGACCACTCACTCACCTGGGGCAACTGGAACTTTGGACCAGTTGGCCAAAGGTCCCCTACATTCCCTTCCACAGCCCCTGGTCACGTGGCTCCACGCACCGCCCTGTGACTGTAAGTCACTTCCCGCTGGCCACACTTCTCTGGCCTTTAACATGAAGGAGTTTTGCCGGGTGGTGTTGGTTTGGCTCTTGCAGTGCCAGGGGTTGATCCAGGGCCCCAGGCATGCTAGGCAAGCACTCCACCCTGGTGACCTCCCAGCCCCTGACCCCTTGGACAGCTCTAGGCTCCTCCTCCCCATGGGGTTCCAGGATCCTCTCCCGGGACAGCTGGGTGGGTTCTGCACGTCCCGGGACCTGGGGCACAGGGCCTCTTATTGAAAGGCTACTAAGAATTGCAGGGTAGGACCTGGAGCCATCAGCCAAGGGTGATCCTGAGAGCGTGCAGACCCGTGTGGCTGCCTGGTCGCTGTCCCCAAGGCAGCCACCAAAACACAACCAGCAACCAGAACAAAACTGGGTGTAAAACACGAGGTGATCCCATGAAGGAGCTCAGGCTCCAACCTGGGTAGGGGTGGGTGTGCTCATGAACTTGACTGGCCGTGGCTACTCAGTGAGCCTCAATCAGATCATCGCATTGTACGCCCTGAATAAAAAACTGTTTGGAAAGCCAGGCATGCACATTTAAAGGAGAATTACTCAATTAGATGAAAACTGTCCACAAGAAAAAAAAAAAAAAAAAAAAACCCTCTACTTGGGCTGGACTATTAGAAAACCGAATGAACGTCAGCTGCCTCTTCCTACACGGTTACGATCGGTTTCTATTTTAAAAACACATCTCCGGCTAAGAAGCTGGGCTTGGACACCACAGGCCAAGTCTGCCTTCTCCCGTCTCAAATTCCACCCTCCGTGTGAGCCAGACTCAGCGACCTCGCCTCTGTGAACATCTGCGGTCAAGATTAAAGTCGACGGCAGGCGGCTCCGGTCCTTGAAGCAGAAACCAGAGGATAAGATCGGAGATTGGCAAAGGAGGAGCATCCAGACATGCTCATGATCTGCTTTGAGCACCTGCTGTTTTCTTGGCTACTGTTCATCTGGACGAGGGGACACAGGGCTGTTGTGGGAGGAAAGCTGGAACCCAGAGCCCAGTACTTGAGATGACGGCCAGGCTCCTCAAGGAGAGTTGAACGTCCACACACGGTTTCAGAAGGGATGGACGGGGGCCTATAGCTGAGAGGGATCCCCAGAACAGGCCGGTGACCCCCCAGACTTACTGCAGGTCTGCAGAGGTGTGAGTGGCCCTCCTACTGACCTACTTCTGAGAATGATTCTTATCACAGGCCTCCTATGACAGCCAAGGACAGGGACTGGCCAACTTTCCTGTAAATGGTCAGATAGTAAAGATTCTCAGCTTCAACAGCTGGCACTCCGGCAGCCACTGACAGCAGGTTAAGAACGGGGTGGCCATGTTGCAGAGACGCCCCAGGTACAGACCCACACAGCAGCCAGGTCACCAATCCAGGTCTAGCAGGGAGAACCCGGTCCCTGGACAGGGCTGGATCTGGGTTCAAGTCCTGACTCTGTCACTCGGGAGCCCAGAGACTGTTCCCTCTTTTGTAATGGAGGATGAAATAACCTCTTGGCTGCGTTGTGAGCCTCACACAAAAAACGGAAGATGACAGATCACAGTCAGCTTCCTCTGTCTGCAAGGTTCTCCTCTTGGCTGTCCATCCCTGAGACTTATCGCTCAACAGTGGCCTTCCTGAGCTGCTTCCCTGGGCCCCACACCTTCCCCTTCTCGTATTCCACGTGACAGATGACAGACACCAGTGTCTTCTGCACCAGGAAGGAAGCAGGCTGGGGAAGGAGGCAGAACAGGGCAGGAGAGCACGTTCTCAGGCAGCAGGCCTGCTCTGGAGCTGGTTCCTGCAGAAACATGGACATCCAAGAGTCCATGGACCTTCAAGGGTCTGTACACGCATGTCTAGAAACCCAGACACACGGACACAGAAGCGGTGAGCGACCTGGTGAGCCCCAGTTCCCAGCTGGGAGACTTACAGGGTGAGAGGCCCCAGCGAAGGCACCTGATCACTCACCCTCGCTCTCCTGGTCTCTGAAATAGGGTTAATAAGGTTCTAGAAAGTTCTACTCAACAGGTTGAGGAGCTAGCATGGTGCCGGGCTTGTGCGGGAGTGTCCCATCTACATCCTTGGAGAGAACTGAAGTGGTCGTGAGAATTCAGTGACCATAGTGGTCTGGGTCCCAGTGCTGGACACGTCCAGAGTGCTCCACAAATGGTCACTGCTGGTAGTGGCGGATGTGCACACACGGACGGAACCGAGCACTCACGCGTGCACCTGGCTGTCCACTCCGTGAGAGCAGGCTGGGCTCCCGGGGCCTTGGGATCCTCTGTCCACTGCGCTTGTCCCCAGCAGGAGCCGGCGGGTCCAGGCCTGGGGTTACGCAACGTGGCTGGCAGCTGGCCAGACTCCAGAGCAACATTACCCATCCCGGTCAGGGAACCGGAAGAGCAGCTGTGACTCAGGATCCCAGGAGGGACCACGCCGGGGTTTTTCCATGCAGAATGTCTCCATCAAGGGCAGGGCGGGGGGATCAGCAAGGGGCAGTGAAATTCCCCACACACAGAGTAGGTGGCCTGGGGCACTCGAGGACTCGGGGACAGTCTCCCCCGGGGGCCTGGGATAGGCTGTGCCTTGAGACAAAGATGGCCCACACACATGGAAGGACGGACCTAAAGACGCTTGGCTGCTCGGCTCCAAGGGAGCACTTCCACCCAGACAGGTCCCAGCCGGTCCCCTGGGACAGCAGGAGGCAGCTCGGCACTGCCAGACCTTCCCAAGGTCCCCAAGTACCCTCGGCCCCTGGGCTCTGCACAGGCAGGGCTGGCTCTAAAGCCAGGAGGGCGAAGGCCCAAGAGTGGAGGAGGGGCCGTGACTCAGCTGCAGCAGTAAGGTCCCCCAAGTGTCCTCCACTCCAGCAGCCGCCTGCAGCACGCTGAGGGACAGCCCTGGGGACCTGGCCAGTGATGTCAGAGCCAGGGTGGAGGCTGTGTCCCCTTAGCATGACATAAGCCAAGAGTCTAGTTAGTCCCTTGGCTTTGAATCCGGATGAGCCAATGTCTGCCTCGGGCCATGCAAAGCCAGGTCCTCACACAGGCAGTGGGAACAGTCCACAGAGGGCCAGATGTGGCCTTTGGCTGGAGGGACGCAGGCCAACACATGGTTCCCATCCGCAGCTGGTTCTGATCTGGTTGTGGTTATGTCGTCCTTGTTAAAGGAATAGGGATCAGAGCAGCCTCTGGGAAGGAGAAACACGTGTGTCTTGCACACACACACACACACACACACACACCAGCAGACAGACACAGCGGTACGTACACGCATCCCCTCCTGCTGGTGGGCACACTGAGGTTCCAGGTGGGCTGATACGTCGCACAGTCAGGATTCAAGCCCAGGGAAGATGGTTCTGGCCCACGGTTCCTCCACACTGCGACGCAGGCCTGTCCTGCCAGTCTGGTTCCTTGCCATCTGGGGAGACCGAGTCAGCCTCAGGTGGCCCTAACATAAGCCCCTCTGTCCACCACGCCTCCTTGGTTAATGGCCCCTCTCCAGAAAGCCCCCTGTATCACAGGGACCTGCCCAGTGCCTGCCCACCTGAGTCACCAGCTCCAGTTCCCCAGTGGCCCTGGAGTCATTCGACCCGGAGGAACCAGGGCGACCTCGCCCTGCGCTGCTCCAGAGCCTGTTCCTACTGCCTCTGGGCGTCCACTCCATGGCCAAGTGCAACCTCCATGTGGCCCTGCATGTGTGAGGCATCCCAGTCCCCGGGCTCTGGGTACCGCACACCTGAGGACTGCTGTGGATCCAACCGTCCTCGCACTGCACTGCTGCCTGAGGAAGAGAGTTAGACGGTCTTCCAGGGCTTCCTGCAGAGCCCCTCGGGAGTCACCCTGCAGAGGATGCCACGTGTCTGAAACACTGGTCGGTTCCAGAAAAGGCAGGGGCCCAGGACACAGGCCTCGGGTCATCCCCAGACTGGCCGTCCACAGCCACCCAGAGTCATCCTCGGGGCATTCCACGGTCACCTGCCACCAGCCTGTGGGCAGGGGGTCTGAATGCAGCCCAGGGAGAACCAGGGAAAGAGGGGCAGACAGCAGAGCACCCTGTGCCCAGGGAGGCAGCTCACGCAGCAGACGCCACACCACCAACTCACCTGCTGACCAGCCTCCGTGGGCTGTGAGACTGAGACAGGGGGTGAGAAGAATCCATTTTAAAAAAAAAAAAAAATCTTTATTTAATTAATTAAAAAAAAATTTGGGGGGCCTTTCTCAGTATTAAGTCAGCTCCAGCCTGATTTCCTCCATCATCCTGAGCTGCAGGGGTGACTTGGAATGTTCTAGCAGCCAAGTCTAAATAAATAAATAAATAAATAAATAAATAGAAATGGAAGAACTTGATTCGATGAGTCAATTTTATTTAAACCTAGATATCTGAAATATTGTCATTTCGTGCAATATGGAAACGTATTAGACCTAAAAATACAGAGAGACAAGTACGGAGACGTTGCCATTCCTCCGTTTGGACGCTATCTGGGAACATGGCTCAGTTTGTCCTGGCTGTGCACTCCAGAGCTCAGGGCTCCGTGTGGCTAGCGGCCACCCCATGGGACAGCACAGGGTCCCATCTGGAGGCTGCAGAGACTGCTGAGATGACATGGTGATCTGAACACAGATGAACATGCATGTTGAATTTAATCCCTGAGGCACATGTAAGAGGATGAAGAGGAGGCCGCAGGAGGCAATGCCCTCCTGGGTGGGTCAGTGCCTTCTGTAAGGGCAGGAGAGGACCATGAAGCCTCCACTTGCCCTCCATCTGTTCTATCATGTGAGGACACAGCAATCGCCCCCTTCAAACACTGCAGCAAAATGGCTCCATCTTGGAAGCTGACAGCAGCCTTCACCAGACCCCAAACATTCTGTTGCCATGAACGTGGACTTCCCAGCCTCCATAAGAAGGAACTTTGGTTGTTTATAAACTTCCCAGTCTCAAGCATTTTGTTATAGCAGCACAAACCGACTGAGACGGGTGTTACAACTTGGTCATTAGTCAACAACCGCTTGCTAAGAATCTTTTCCCAACTGCTGCATCCTGATTGACAAGCCCATCCTGGGTTCCCATGGGTGGTGTTATAGGACCTGCAATAGAAACTGCCACAGTCTTTCTCAGCGGGAACGTGGGTGCCACGCATGCCACCCCACCTACTCTCTCCTGGGCTTGCAGTAAGTATTCTCCCCTCCTTCAACTAAGTGAATTCACCCTTACAGGAAATTCTCCCAAAATGACATAGAAGTGTCAACTGGGTACAAATTCCATAAAGCTCACTGTCAACAGTTCGCGTGGAACAGGGCTGACCAACCCTGATCAGAGGGCTCCAGTCCATTTCATTGGTGAGAAAACTGAGATCTGAGAAAGTCCCCCCCTGCCGCAGGGCCCTTGGCGGGGAACACAGCCCCCTCCCCTGCACCAATCCTGCCCCTTCCCCGTCTCCCCATCCATGTGATGCTTGGGTTGTTGGATTTCCCAGTGCCCTCAAAATCAGTTCATCTGTATTTTTACTGCTGTGAATTAATTTTAAAAGAAAATGGTACCCACAAAACTGGAGGGAAAACTAGCACAATTTGCCCTAAATGGAATCAACCAGAGAAACTTGCAGAGAGCCGTGCATTTCTTCCAAGTCCATTCATGCATGGCCTATACGCATCCTCTGGGCCACCAGCTTAGGTAGGACACCAGAGAAGGCTTGTCATGAAGACAGTGAGACCAAACTTGGCCCAGCTGGTGGGGAGCAGCAGCCAGTGCCCGTGGTCAGGTGCACGCACAGGGCAGGGCAGCACGGGAAAGGGAGGATTGGGGCAGCCGGGGTCAGCCCCAGGCACATGCGGCTCCTGCCATGGCTTCGCCATGCTGAGAGATGGGCAGCAAGGGCCAAAACAGGGCTCCGGTCATTCCCAGCTCACCCTAAAAGAGCCCCCAAGGCCCCACCGGCGTCCCCCTGGCTCCTAGCACTGTCCTCTGATGCCACTCTTCCAGCCCTGCCTCTGGAAGACGGTGGATTCTGAGCGCAAAGTCCCAAGGACGTGAATGGAAAGGAGCCGGCAGAGAGCGCAGCCCCGGCAGTCAGGGAGGCGGGCCCAGCCTGGGCCTCGGCGGTGTCTGTGCCGGCGCGCGAGGATTCCTCCGCTCGGGGTCTCCCAGGCCATCAAAGTGGCACATAAGCCGGTGAAAGGTCAGCTTCTCAATGGTGGCGGCGACTCTGGCAGTCTGAGTGCCATGGGAGGCGCTGGGCTGGCTCATGGGGCACGTATCGGTGCTCCCAGGCCTGGCCGCCTCCTGGGGCCCAAACCTGGACTGCAGGGAGCAGACCCTGGAGCGCGCCCACCTGCAGCGCAGATGGAGCGCGGCCGGCTTTCCGGCAGGCACACGCTAGGGATGATTTTTTCAAAAGCCCCTGGAAGCGAAGGCCCTGTGTCCCTGCCATGGGATGCGCATTAGCTGCTATCCCCGCTTTTTGGAAGGTCACGTGTGACACCCCCTGCAGCTGGGGAAGATTAGTATTCATCCCCAGAGAGGCACACAATCCCGCGGATGGCAGATTTTCCTTTTGAAAAGTTTCCTTCTGCTCCTTTCACCTCTGCTCACAGTTGGGAGACAGGCCTGCAAAGTGGCCCATCACAGGGACTTTCTAGAAACTGTCATTGAACTTGCCACATTCAATGCACCCCAGGTCCTAGTGTGGGAGTCCACACTGCCAGGTCCCGAGAAGCCCCCTGGGGCTGGGGAAGCAGATGTAGAAAGCGCCTTAACATCCCTCCACGTGCCAGCACAGAGCTATGTGATCCCAGGTACTCGGGAGGCTGAGGCAGGAGGATGGCCAGTTTGAGGCCAGCCTGAGCAACTTAGTGAGGCCCTGTCTCAAAATAAAAAGTAAATAGGGCTGGGGGTGTAGCTGAGGGGTACAGGGCCTGAGTTCAATCCCTAGTACTGAAAAAAGAATCTCCTTGCACATGCCACTCCCTGGGTTTCATCCCTAGAGGGGAAAAGCCCAACTGACCCTCACTCTCGACCCACTGATCCTGGACAACCACACAGTGCATCACCCAGACGCTTCTCCTCCAGGACAGTCTTCCCTCCACATGGTCCTCTATTTACACATTTCCAAGCTCCCTCTGTCCTGTGCCAGTATTCGCTTCTGCCAATCGGCTGCCTGCCCCTTCTACATCTTACTCAGTCCCTTCCCTCCTCCCCCAGTGTCCTAGTTCAGGTCTTCGTCACAGCTCTTTTGGATTGAATGTCCCCTTTCTGCTCCCTTGGTCTCCACACTCCCCTCTCCGATGCACCCTGCATGCAGTAACCACAGTGATTTCTCAGACCAATCTTGCACCATGCAACTCTCCTGCTCTATCACCTTCAGTGGCTCCCCATTGCCCACAGGATCAATCTCAAGCTCTTGATGTGATCTTCAACATCTGGGTCTATGCCAACTCCATCAGTCCCACCGCCTACCCATCCTGTTTCAATTACTGTGTTCCATTGATAACCATATTTTCAGTGTGCAATTGCTGACAGAATTCATAATTTCTCTTTTGTGCTTTTTGGGAACAGCCTTGCATGTCCCCTGGTCCCGTCTGCTACTGGCTAACATGCACGCACCCTTCAGGACTTGTCATGGGGGACAGGTCCTCCAGGAAGCCTTCTGGGAGTGCTCTGGACGGTTCTGGGTACGCCTACATTATCAGACTTACAGCAGGGAGGATGTATCACAAGTCCGTTTGTCTTACAAAAATTCAACTATAAAGTACAGTCAGGAAAAAAGGGAGAGAGCAAGACAGACACCGAAACAGATCACTTAACACAGTGACCTGGTCACCACTCCACTGTGCAGATGTTCCCAGCCACAAGCATCTCGGGATGATCTGTCTCTCCGTCTTGCCTGGGGGTTGCTGTCCTGGGATCTGTGGGTGCGAGGGTCCTTTGAACTTGTACATATTGATTCTCACAATTCTGCTTGTTAATTCTAGCTAGAACTTAGCATGCCCTGCAATCACGATGTCGGCAACAGACCGTGTGAATTAGTGACGCCCGGGACGTCGACACTGATGGTAACTGCAGACACTGCGTGTCACGTTGCTTGGGTAGCAGATGTCTCAAAATATTATTTACAGTTGTCACTACTTTAAAATTATAGTCGTTATCAGACCTGCTGCCAAACCTGGTTAATTAGTGTGTTGATAGAGAAGTGAATGCATTCTTACTCCACAAATTGGTTATTTTAAAATACATTTTAGGAGCTCACTTTGGGCTCACTGCTTTCCTTTGTCACCCTCTGCATTATGGGTATTTTGCATTTCAAAATATTATTCAGAGTGAGAAGCACAGGTTTTAATAGACACTAAAGGCCTCCATGACAGAAAACATGCCCGCGGCCCTCTCTACACTGGGAGCTCACGGGAGGAGGGCAACAGGTCCTTCACCTTCCAATCCTAGCATCTGAACCAGTGGGTGCGATTTTTTAAAAAATGAAATGAGACTACCTACCTTTCCCTCTTTCTTTTCATCTCTCATCCATCTACCCATCATCCATCATCCATCCATTATCCATTCATCTATTCATCTTCCATCCATCAATCCATCCATCAATCCACCCATCAGCTATCCATCAATCCATCCATCCATCCATCCATCCA
>JAJEJO010002600.1:75229-106571 GCA_020662805.1 Glaucomys volans
TCCATCCATCACCTATCCGTCCATCCATCCATTCATCTACCCACCATCCATCAATCACCTATCCATCAATCCATTCATTCATCCACCCATCATCCATCCATCCACTCATCATCTATCCATCATTCATCTATCCATCCATCCATCCACCTCTCCATCATCCATCCATGCATCCCCTATCCATTCATCAGGCCCCACCCTCTGTCTGATCTGACCCTGACTTCTAACAATTAACGCCTTCATAGTCAGTCACTCAGATTCAGTTCTGCAGCTCAGCTGGGAACTTGGTCAGGAGGAAAAGTGATCCAGTACGAAAAGAGGTGACACCATCCCTTGTGTGGCCTTAGGCATGACACTGAATGTACCCCAGACGGGGACCCACCCCCATGCCTGCACCCAGACCACTGACTCCCCAAAGCCAGGAATTTATTGGTTTCTTGCTTTCAAAACATCACAGCATGGCCAAGCCCTGGAGGAGAATGGGAGCTGTCACCACCTCCACCCACTGTGAGGCCTGGGGCTCAGGGTTCTGCCCAGATCCGCATGCCAGCTCCCCACCTTCTCTTGCATGACCCAGGGGGACAACTTAACCCTCTCCTGTTGGTGCCTCGCTTTCATTATTTGAGGGTGAGCATGCTTCCCTGCTGGGGTTTGTGGGAGGCTGGAGCGTCACCTCCAAGGAGGACAAATGAGTTATCGTGTGCACTCGGCACAGGGGTGGCAGGCCCAGGGTAAGTGCTCCATGATGTCATTCCTCAGGTCACTTCCTCCACGGAGGAACCCTGGACAGAGGAGTTAAGGAATTCATCAAAAAATACCGTTTTTAAATGTGCTTAAACCCATGCAGATCTCAAATGCAAATCAAAACAGCAAGATGCTGTTTTACCCATCCTTTGGACAAAGATGACCAAGATTGCTAATCACCAGTGCTCTTAGAGGGACACGGGAAATCACAGAGGCCCGAGAAACCCTCTGGGCAATCCGGCTCCAGCACCCACGTTTCACATGCACAGAGACCCCAAGTGTCGTCACTCCACTACAGACACACACGCCCCTCCTCTGTGAGGAGCGATGTAGGGAACGTGGGCAGGAGCCTGGTCCAAGGTGGCAAGAAGACAGAAGCTGCGTGAGTGGCTGCACGGGAACTGAGCTAACCGGTGACGGACAGCTCACTCCTTCAGGCAGGACCTAGTCATGGCGATGACAGGCCAGGCAGGCCAGATGCTGGAAAGAGCTGAACCAAATGGAAAACCAGTTACAAGGAGGATAGGACTGAGTGCTGGAGGAAGCGAGCTGCCACCAAATGTGGCCCCTTCAAGTTCATTTCAGGGAAGCGAATCCCTGCCTGTGAGCATGTACACACATGTGCACAAACACACGTGTTAATGTGCAAAGGAAAGATCTAGAAGGAGAAATCAAAACCCATCCACAGCAGTTACCTCTGGAGCAAGAGGGAGGCCACAGGGGCTTGCTCCTCCCTCCATGGCCTCCGTGTGCTGCGTTTTACCAGGTGTGGGTCCCGCTTCCATCCACGGTGACTCCAGCAGGCCCCCCTCCCAGAACGGGTCCATTTATCTGGCTTCCACTGTTAGCCCGCCTGGCCCAAGGCCCCGCGGTGCCCCCACTGAGACTGCAAAGTGCCCCCTCCCTGGACCACCAGGGGGCATTTTCAGCAGGGCACCACTACCCTCATTTTCAAAAGTTGACCCTTGTCATTCCTCTGCTCAAAACCCGCCGAGGCCCCTTTGGAGTGAGGGACAAAAGCCAAGTCACTGCTAAGGCTGACAAGTTCTGAATGGCCTAGCCCTGCCCCCATGCCCCCTTCCCTAGTCACTCTGTTCGAGCCATGCCAAACTCTGCTGGGCAAGGGATATGCCAAGTGCATCCCGCCTCAGGGCCTTTGCACTGCCTGCTCCTTGTTCATCCAGCTATCTAATCAGCGTGCCCACTCACACTCTTCAGGTCTCTGTTCAAACGCAGCTGCAAGGAAAAGTCCCCACCAAAGCCCAAAGGCTACCCCTCCCTGACCCACCTGTCTGGGCCCACCCTGCCACCCGGCCTTACTTTCCTTGGTGCTTGTCACCCTCTAACCTAACATAAAACTCCCAGGACTCCCTCACTGTCCATCTAGCACTGAGCTCAGGAGGGTGGGGCCCCAGTCGTGCCTACTTCTGTACCCCGACCCCTGCGACGGGGTCTCGCGCCTCCCAGACACTCAGCAAATATTTACTGAGCGCAGCGGCCCATCCAGCCACCACGGTGGGACGATACAATGAGTACTATTGATCAGAGCGACTGCGAAAAACAAATCCCAAAACAAACCTCGAGTCCCAAAAGGGGAAGAAAAAAAATCTTTTTAAATCAAAAATAAAAATGAACCACAATTCCAGTCCCAGCCGCCAGGACAGGCGGGAGGAACCCGGCAGCCCAGCCCGTCAGCGCCCGTGGCCGCCGCACACAGGGCCCCTTGTCTCCCGGCCGCTCTGCACACAAGGCTCTTTCACAGCCGGGAGTAAACACCACGGGGCCGGCCACGCTCAGCTCGTCCCCAGAGCCACAGCTGCCTGGGATGGCAGGGCCGGCTGCCCACACAGGCCTGAAGCCCCGGTGCACCCGCCCTGCGGTCCTCGGGGGCACGGGGCTCCAGTACCACATCCGGGTCCGCTGTGCAGGTGACGGGGGTCTCCATCCGCAGGAGCGAGGTGGGGGCTGAGCGCCTGGGGTCAATGCTCTCAGATGGAACGGGCAACATCAGGCCCAGCCGGAGCCCCTGCCGGGGGTTCAGAACCCGGCCCAGGTGAGGGCGGCTGGGAGCAAGAACTTCACCTCCAAGGATGCAGCATCCTGCGGAGCTCACCTGAGCCTCCTGGGCTCGGGCTTTGACAGCAGGGGTCACTGTGTTGCAGTCGGGGTCCACCTTGCTGTTTAGCAGGGGTTCTCAGCCCGGGTGATTCTGCCCCAGACACTGGGCCAAGCCTGGAGATGAGTTTGGATGGGGGGTGGGAACTGGTATCTAGGGGGCGGCCAGGGATGCACCCTCAGAGCTGCAGGGACCCACGAGGAAGGCTGATCCTGGCCAGAGTGCCGAGGGTCAGCCACCCAGGGTGTCCTGTCCACTCCACAGGGGATCCTAGGAGAATTCCAGAGGCAGGACAAACAGGACGCTCGGGGCCTGTCAGGAGAGGAAGAGGGCAGCAGGTTCGGATGGGGGACTTTGATGAGCAGGTGCCCCCGGGAAGGCCAGGCACAGGTCCTGTGGTGTCCCAGGAGCGGGCACTGGGGCCCAGTGTGTTTCCTCAAAAGCCCCAACTCCTTCCCCAGACCCACACATGCAGGCCAACCTCAGGCCAGAGTCCAGGTGCAGGCCCGAGGTGGCCAGAGGAGGCGGTGGAGTGAGCACAGTCCTGGCCACTGGAGCCTCTTGGAGGCCCTATGCTGCTGGAGGCTCTTCTCACCTGAGCCGCTGGGTCTTCCCTTCCCTTCTGGGGACGGTCCTCTGCACCTCCACTGTCCTTGGCCTCTCATCTGGCATACACCCCCCGCTAAATTCAGGGTCCCTCCCAGGCCTCTGCCTCTTCTTTCCAGTGGAAAAACAAGAGCCAGTTCACGGGAGGAGCAGGAGGGCTCATGATTAGGGAGATGTTCCTGTTCCCAAAGGCACAGAGCCTGGTGGGCAGGGCCGGGTTGGCCCGGAGACAAGCCGGACCCAGCACCTCCCCACTGGCTGGCGGAGCCACCGAGAGGCTGTGGCACTCCTGAGAGGCCAGTGTGACAAAGGACAGGGAAGCAGCGTCTGGAAGGACTTGCTCACCGGCAGAAAGCACCTGCCCTGTGAGGTCACCGAGGGCCTGTCCCCCTCCCCACACCCTAGGATCCCTCTCTAATGAAGACGCCCTCGCAGCCGGTGGCAGACAGACAGACAGAGGGTGTCAGTGAATGACAAGCCCAGGGCCCCTGTCCCTGCCTGGGGCACCTCTCCTCGCAGACGTGGGTCCCCCCAGGTGCCTTACTCAGCACAGGGGTCAGCGTGTGTCCTGGTTCACTGTTTCGGGGAGACTGTCACAGATAGAATGACAGCCGGGATCCTCTCGCCAGGAAGACACCCACTAAACCTGCAGGTTGAGCTCCAAGAGCTTCGCTACCCTGCTCAGCTCCACTGGGGACTGTCCCCCGTTGGAAGACCCCGACTTGATGAGAACATGGCAGGAGATGACAGTGACTCGCCCTGGAGGCCCACCCAGAGCTGTGTCATCAGAGGGTTCCAGAAGGGAAGCGGTGCCTCATCCTCAGGGTCCTAGGGGGCCACCCAGGAGACTCTAAGGGAGACCCCGAGGGGGTGCTGAGCAGCCGCACCACCTGGGGCTGGAGGGGAGGGAAGCGTGATCCTGAGGGGACACAGCCAACGTGGAGGACCACCCTGCCCGCCTCTCCCCAGCCCCCAGCCCTGCTGTGCCTTCAGACCCTGCCCATGGAACCCATCCAGGTGGCCTCTGGGGGCCCAGGGAAGGGAAAGAGGAGGGGCAGAGGGCCTGGCAGGGGCAGGGGACACCAAGCACGCCCCCTGGATGGAGCCGGCTGGGGCACGCGCCCACCATGCGAGCTGGAGGCTGTGCCACGGCCTCTGCTCTGAAGCGGAGGACCAGGTGCCTCGCCTTCTGGAGTCCAAGGATTTTCACCTGCAGAGGGGGGACCAGAGCGCCTTCCCCGAGGCTGCGGCCACCATCAGACCACGTCAGGCACACAGGCCTTGGCTAAGTCCCAGGCTCAGTGACCCCGCAATCAACAGCACAGCCAGAGGCACCCAGGTCCCCGGCCCTATAGGTGGGGGCCCCTGCGTCTCTGTACGCCCCTCACCCACATGGACCTACTCTGCGCTGCTACTTTATGTGAAAGGGATTTTTCTTGCCCCAGCTTTCCTGGGCACTGAACCTTGAACCCGGCCTGAAGATTCCAGCACAGGAACAGCCTCTCTCAAGCTCCCAGGTTTGCTCAGCCCCGCCCACAACCCCACGGAGAAGGGAGCTCAAGCCGCAGACCCCAGTAGGGTGACATTTACGCCACACGTTAGTGGTGCCCTCTGACATGTTCCGACGGTGCCCATCCAGGGACAGTGCCCTGTGCCCAGCTGGCAGCACCCTGGCTTCTGGTGCCGGGAGGGGTCTGCAGGAAGGGAACCCCACCTCTGGACTCTGCCAGCACTCTGCTGGCCCTGCCACAGCCTGGAGCCTCGGCTGGAACCACAGCACGTGGACAGAGGCCTCCAACCCATCTGCTGTGGCTCCTCAGTCACACGTCACAGGTAGCTTGAGTGACAGGTCCACATGGAACCTACAGGTATATATATCCACATCTGGTCCATATCTAACCTGCGGACCTAAATCTGGACCTACATATCCAATCCACTCACATCTATAAATGTGTGAAATCCACACCTGCATCAAACCTGCTCTGCCCCTCGGGGACCTCCGGCTGCATCTGCATCTGCCTCTACCCTAACCTGTCTCTACCAACGCACCGCGTGCATGCCTACGTCTAGTCTGAACCTAATTCTCATCCACCTCTGTTCTGTATCTACATCTGATCTAGGTTATATCTCTCCCTGCCTGGGATCCAGAGTCTGCACGGACCGTGTGTCCACGCTGAGCCGACACCTGAGTGGGACGGCATCTGCATCTTACGGCCACATGCAACTGCAACACAGCAGCAAAGATGTGGGGTTTCATCTGTCACCAGGCTGTATCCAGACTCTGCCACTGTGACTTTTAACTTGGCCTCAGTTTCTACTGGCCCATCTGTAAATGGGGCTAGGACGCAGTATCCCTCTCTTATTTGCTCCCTGATCAATGGAAGCTCACCTACCAGGTTCAAACCCTCCTCCGTTTGCCCCCGGCTGAGCAAGGAACTGGAGCTGTTTGTGCCTCGGTTTCTCATCTGTGCCATGGGGCTGATGCCACAACACCTGGGGTCACAAGCAGGCATCCCGTGTCCAGCTGCCACCACAGTGCCAACACACACTGGTGAGGGTGGTCACTGTGGACAGGAGCAGTCACTGCAGGCACCGAGGTCACTCAAACATGCAGCGTCTTGGGCAAGGTCCACACCCGCCCAGGACAGAGGACGGTGACCTCGACCAGATCTATTTTTTTGACGTGATGCACGTGGCATTGCTTGGGGGAACTTGCCGGCTATTTGTAGAATGCTCGTCGCATCATTCAGCCTGAGTCACACGGACGAGAAAGGAAATCATGGCCCTGAGACCACAAACCCTCCCAAGACGGTCCCAGCGCCTGCGTGCAGCGCCCTGCCCGGCGAGCTGAGCCTCTGCCCAGGCGAAGGTCCAGCCAGCCGCCTCCGGTCCCGGTCCAGGCTAATTAAAGACCTGGCAAATCAGAGCCAGTGGAAAAAATCATGGCAAAGGGATCTGGCCCATCCCCAAACCAGCCCTGTCGGCCCGAAAGGAGCAGCTCGCACGCAGGCTGCCCGGCGGAGCGAAGCTCGTCCCTCCGCCCGCTCAGCAGCCACTGGCACAGGAAGAATTAATGGGCCGGAGACTCAGGTAAGAGCCATCAGGAGCTCCCGAGTACCCCAGAAGCGCTCTCTGCGGAGGAGAAGGTTAATCGATGCCCAGAACTGGAAGAGACGCAGGGAGGCAGCCATCGCTCCAATCCCGGGAGCCAGGAAGAGCTTCCGGGGAAAGAGGTTTGCAGAAAAGAGGCTGCGGCCTGCCCGGAAAGAGGAAGCTGATGGAAACCCAGAGGCCCAGAAGGCCTGCACCAGCAGCCCGGAGCCGTGCCCATCGCCCCCCGGGGCCCCAGCAAGAAGCTGCATTTTTTATTTTCAGTTATTTTTTTGCAGAGCTGGGATGGACCCCAGGGTCCAAGGTGTGGCGGGCAAGTGCTCACCACTGAGCCACAGACAGCCCAGGCCTGCTCTAGTATTTTGTAAATTTTTTAACTCTTCATCTTCTCTGCACTCTTGAGACACAAACCTCTCAGGAAACGGTCTCTCCTGGCAAGATCACGTCTATGGCCATGATGGGCTCCTGTGTGTGTCTTGGTCACTGCAGACAGAGTCATGCTGGGCATGCAGGTGTGAGGGCCCCAGCCTGCAGGCTGGATGGAGTCTGACCTTCACCAGAGAGGGTGGCCTTTGAACCTGAACAGGAGAATACTAGGGAAGCCACCACCGCATGGCAGGGAGCCTTTTTATAGGACAAGCCATCTGCAGAGCAAGCGAGGACACATTAGGCGTCTCAGCCTTGCCCCTCTTGGTGCCTGAGGCTGATGAGGTGCCAGTAGCACTGTGGGTCCCCAAGGTGTTACCATCAAAAATACCTCCAGTCAAAGCCAATGCCCTCTGGCAGGCAAAATCACCATGATGAAGAACCAGTTGACAGTGGGATTCAAGTTCATCTGAGCATCAGGCAGTTGATAATTAGCTAATGACAACCATTAGCCCAGCCTCTGACATGAGCCCCCCAGGGCCACGACATGGCTACGATCCAAAGCTCCCTGGCCAGTCCATGTGCTCCCAATGGACAGTCTTAGATGCATGGCCCTGAGTTTAGTCCCTTTGCTTTGGCCCCAGCTCTTTTTCCCTGATAAGGAAATTCCTTATTCACCTTATAATGACGCAGAGGTACAGAAGGCGCTGATGGAGCTGACACCTGGCATTGCTTTTAAAAGAACCTGGACATAATACGCAAGAATTTCAGACCACTACTGCTGCCTCGGGGCAAGGGTAGCAGTCCACTGCACAGGCTCCAGCTCCGAGCTCAGAATGAGTCTGTTCCACCCAGCCCATTCTCTCCTGTGAATATGAGTGTCTTTTTTTCCTTCACACATTAATACCTGAATTATAGGGATACATTATTGGGGATACCCTCTTTTATATACTTCCTGTCTGACTCCTCCAAAAAGAATGGGTCCCTTGCCCAGCCTGGTGGTACACACCTGTAATCCCAAGGACTGGAGAGGCTATGGCAGGAGGATCACAAGTTGGAGGCCAGCCTCAGCAACTTAGCAAGGCACTGTCTCAAAAGTAAAAAGGGCTGGGATAAAGCGTCCCTGGGTTCAATCCCCAGTATCAAAAGGAAAAAAAAAAAAAGATCCCTGGCAGGATCTTCCTGTCTCGGTTACCGCGCTATCTTTAGCACCTGGCACGGGGCCTGGCTGTGCACGGCCCATTAGCTATTTATTGAATAAGCGAGGAGATGAATAGATTTACATGGATGTAATCTTTAAAGCATTAATTTCCGCTCACATTCAGGACTCATTCTCTACGACAGCTTGGTCCGCCATCCTCACTACCCGGCAACGTCTTTAAATAATGTAAATGCCTCTTCCTCCCTTCTGCCCCCAGTTAGGTGATCAAAGAAATTCAAGTACTGGTTAGGTTTGAAAAGCGAGCAGTCAGGAGTTTTCCTCTCTCTGGGCCTGATCACGGGGTCCTGAGAGGGAGCTCCAGGCAGACGCAGGTCCGCTCCCCTCCAGTGGAGACACCCCCACAACGCCCGGTTGGCACTCCCTGGCTACGTTACTGACTACTTGACAGAGACGCTGGGGGTGGGGGCAGCAGAGAAGCTGAAGTCAAATGAGGAGAGGGCAGGCCAAGTGGCCAGGATTCAGAAGTGATAACCCCCACCCCCAGGAATCAATACCAAGGAGAATCAAATAAGCATTCAAATGTATCAGAACACTGTTGAGGCACAAGGAGGGGGTTTCATTTTTTTGTCATGCAAAAGTAAAATTTCTATTGGGTCTAACGCCCGAGCCATTCTACCCACAAGCCTGTGTGTAAAAAAAACAAGAAATCACCACCTGTATCTGCCGATCCGTCCACCCACCCACCACCCACAGCCACCTCTCCCTGCATCCCTAAGTACATCTGTGGGTACGTGTGCAGAACCTTCCATCATGAACCTTGGGAGCAAACCTCATACCAGCTCCTCTAGCTTTGCCTGAACATTACCAAATCTTTCTATTAGTCCAAGCAACTTCATTTTCAAGCAAAAGAGAAGACAGGCTGAGTAGAGAGATTCTGGTGTCCTATGACCCTGAATCTGACACCCATCCATGCTTGATTCTCCTGTGTGACCCTGGGCAAGTTACCTAACCTCTCTGAGCCTCAGGCTCCTCTTTTGGAAATTATGTATCCTAAGAACACTGATGTAACTGTGGCATTTGACGACTGGATGGGAAAAGCCAGTTCCTGCCAAATGAGGAAGCCTAGTGAGGGTGGAGATGAGGATAATGAAACCAAGCCACAAACTGACCTCAAACTCCTTGCAGACTTTTGCTGCTGTTGTTATTTCTTCATTTCTAGGTCACCTGGTGCCAGGGTAACCACCATCGGGAGACCAGAAGAGCGTTACCACTGCGGTCAGGGCTTCCTGGGTGTGTGCAGCTCCGAGCTGACACGGGGGATGGAGCCCTTGCTGGGTGGCCTCGTTCTGTTCATCTGGCTGTCAGGGATTTCTGAGCAGAAATCCCTGCTGAAGCCAAGGGTTGCAAAGCTGGGCGGTGCTGACGTCAGAGCGCATCAGAGGAGTCCTCTGCACCATCGTCCAGCCCCGCAACCTGAGCAGCTGCGTGGGGACAGATTAACGGAGCCAGGGCCAGGACCGATGCAGTGACAGGGAAAGCGGCCAGGGGCCCAGGTCCTGGGGGACCCAAGCTGACGTGCAAGGTGCAATCCCACGGGCAGGCCCACCCGGGCCCCAGGCTCCAGGATGGAGTGGATGACGCCGTCCTGAGTGGCCAAGGGCACGGGCAGGGGGACACTGCTTTCTGCCAGGAAACCCTTCCCTGCCCCTCGTGTCTGACCTGCCCACAGGCAGCTAAACAGGATCCCCTTGCTCGCCCCACGCGGGCTGAGGCCAAGGTCTTTGCCAACAGTTAAAAAAAAAATTGAGCTTTGGTTGGGAACCAGTGTGCCTTTCGCACAGGAAAATCAGAACTCAGGGAAAGACGGTGCTATCCTAGGGCTCCCCGAAGACAGGGGACTGGGTGACACTGATGGTGTCCTGCTGGGGACCTGTGGTCCCCTCCCCAGTGGTGCAGCATGGATGGGAAAGTGCGACCCGTGCACTCCTGGCTGCCAATGGAGGCTCAGGTCCCTTGGGACTTTAAGAGCAGCCACCATGAGTGGGGAGCTGTCACTCCTGCGATGTGCAAGCCAAAGCCATGGGCACTGACTGCCCCTCCCGTGGAAGCTCTGAGGGCTGGCTGGGTGGTGGCCAGAGAGGAGGTGACAGGAGGGTCAAGCTCAGAACCCAGGCAATGAGACTCGGCTCCCAGAGGTCTGCACACAGACCACATCTGCCTGGGGGCTCCTGAGCTGGTGGGTGTCCTCCTGGGGACGGGCTGATGGTTCCTCAAGCCCACACGGAAGGCCTCCCGTGGTCTGCAGGGAAGGGACACGCAGTTCCCCAGGTCAGCGCACACACTCCAAGAATGCGTCTGCACCCGAAGAATACCTGAATTTTCTTTTCATACTTTAGTATTTTTTGAATTTTGTACTGTGTACATAACTAACATTCCCAAGTACGATGTCACCAACAGGATCGCCTGGGACAGTGTTTCCCACCTCACACTGCGGGTGGAAGGACTGGATGGTTCCTACCCGTGGGGCTGGCCCAGGGACAGTGGGGTACAGAGCCGTGTCCCTGGCCTCTAACAGCAACCTCCCTACACACAAGCAGGTGAGGCCCAAAACATCTTCAGATGTTACGTAATAGCTTCTGGGGGCCAAGATCCAGCTGCTGGCTGATAGCCACGAGCTTAGGAGAGTCTACGCCTCAAAGTGAGTTCAGTTCAGGAAAAAATATGTTTTAGGTGACTTCATCCAACAGATGAAATTCCCACAGCAACATGACTTGGGGTCTGGGAAGGACCAGAAGAATGGGAAGAGGCAGAGGAACCTGGGCTTCCACCCCCAGGTTGCCTGGTTGTCCCCAGAGTGGACAGACTCCTGTGTGCCAGGGAACAGGAGGACGGACAAGTAGAAGAATCCCAAGGAGCCCTTTGCCCACAGACCCTGGCCCTCCGATACTTGGTGGCCTGAAGTGGGTGGGTGTGTTCCTGTCCTCACTACCCCCAGGGCAGGCCAGGGAGAGATGGGGCCTAAGGAGGAGCATGGGAGGGACAGGTGGGCTTTGCCAAGTGCTCCAGAAATCCCGGAGGGACAGTTACCCAGCTTTGAGATGTCCACATAGGTTTCACCATGTCTGACTCTTGCCAAGTGTACATTATGGCCCCAGGAGAGGGCCCATGCTGACCCTCCTTTCTCTGCACCCTGGACCAACCCACAGAGCTAAGGAAACAATCAATCCAAAGATGGACCCCTTGGAACTCAGCAGGAAGGATGACGGCCCCTCCGGCTCTGGAAGCCAGCACAAACACCCGTGTACACCTCTGACTTTGCAGACAACGTTTCCTGTGATTGTCACCATGTCCCTGCAAGGCAGGCGCCACCCCTGTGGCCCTATCCCAGCTTAGAGACTCAGTGTTCCGCCAACGTCCCAGGGTGGGAAGACGCAGAGCTGGAATTGTGCCTGGGCTGGCGGGATGCCGAGGCTGTGCCCATACCTGCCATGATGTCCTGTCCCCCAGCAGAGCAGAACGTGGACGCGGTGCAGCCACGTCCCTACTTGCCAGGCCCATGGTCACCTGCCCCCATAGAACATGCAGCTGCCTTCCAGGCTGCCCAGAGTGGCCCAGCATGATGCAGACGGCAGAGTGTGGGCCTTTGCAAGGCCTGCCCGTCCTGAGACTGCCCAGAGCCTCTAGATGGCTCCCCATTTCCCCTCCCCTGGCACTGACCTCCTCGTGACAGAAGAAAACCAAAGGAAGGGTCTTGGTTCTTGCCACATGTGGTACATTTGGATCCCAGGGTGTGAATGTGGGCAAATGAGTACACATTCATCCAGGGTGTGGACACGTGCGTGTGCGCCCACACCCCCATCTGGGACAGGAGGACAGCCTTGAGGACTCCAACCCTTCTGGTCTGTGGGCCCCAGAGGATGAGCAGGTGCCCCCTACAGAGCTGATCCCAGAACATCAAGGTAGAAATAAGTGACAAAGACCAGAGAGGCACTCACCTGGGTCTCCAGGGTGATCAGCGGGCTCGGGTGTGGATCCTGCGGGGAGAAGAAGAAAGCGCGTGTGAGTGGGGAGGGCGGTTTCCTACCCAGCATCATTCTCCAAGGGGAGCGGCAGCCCCTGATCCAGGGATGTCAGAACGGCTGGGCCACCCGGCCCCCTCCCCACCCCCCACACTTCTTCCCACACCCAAGGGATAAAGGAAGCCCAAGTTTGTCCTAAGGGATGTCAGGCAAAGAGGAAAGCACAGCACCGTCACCCAATATCCCCCTGTGTGTTTGCATCCTCTGCACCAAGGAGAAGGTGGATCCCCAAGAGGGTCAGAAATGAACCTCCAAGAACATATAGTCCCCAATCAGGGCAAGGCCTCAGCTTGGGTCTGATGTGGGAAAGGAAGAGGGCAGCGAGAGAAGGAGCCAGAAACGGAGGAGCCACTCCTGGTCAGAGGAGCGCATTCCGTATGCCCAGGGGCCGGGAGGATCCGGTCAGGACAGAGGAGGCCAGAGAAGCGTCCTATTCACTCCTCTGCACAAAGGCCCACTGACGGGGAGGCTGGGTGGCAAGGACTTGGGTCATCAGGCCTGAGCCATCAGGGCTGGAGGAGGGACAGAAGGAGGAAGGCGCTGAGGGGAGGAGGTGGCAGTGCTCAGCCAGGATTCCGAGGAAAACAGGAAGCAGCACATGTAGGCTATTTCTGTTCGCTCTGAACATCCCCATCATGGGGCCACGATTCTGGAAAAATGGCCTTGAGCTGCGGCTCACAAAGAACGGGGCCTGACTTTAGGACCCGAGAGCAGACACTCAGTTCGAGGCTCGGGTCTATCCCAGTAGGTGTTCCGACACAGGCTTGGAGGAAGCCTTGCCAATGGGCACCTGCCCGGGGCCTCGACTGTGAGCAAGGAGGAGGCCAGGGGGACCTGAACTCTTACCCTGGCTCCAGACCCCTGCCATCCTGATCCACCTCGCAGCCTCTTTATCACGATGCCTAATTTGGAAGGATGTCAAAGCCAAGATCATGGGCACACTGAGCTCTGGCCTCAGTTTCCCCCGAATCCAGGCTAGAGTCCCGCTCCCAGCATGCCTCCCCGGGACAGCCCACAGGAAGATCCAGGAGACTCTGAGCTGCACACTCCCTGGACATGACAGTCCTCAGACTCAGGAAAATCTTGAGGGGAACCCTTCTCCCTGGTCCCCCACACAGGGAGTGAAGCCCTCAGGGAGCCGGCTCAGGCCTCCTCTCTTCTAGCCTTACCAGCTCCTCCCCAAGGGTCAAGTGCATTTGCGCTGGTGGAACCCAGCATTTCCTGAGCCACTTTTGCAGGGTGAGCGGGCTCATTAGCTCCCCTTCTTGGAACCCCCTCAAGCAGTTCCTGTGTCGCTCACATGGAGGAGTGGCCCCTGCCTGCCCCAGATCCCCCCATGTGTTAACCACACAGGACAGGACCAGTTTTATCCTCCGGTGGCGAGATGGCCCTCCTGTTTGTGGCCAGCGATCTTGTGCAGGCCACCCAGTGAGAGCATGCAAACTCTGTCCTCCCTGTGTCCATCTGTCCACTCTGATCTAACCATCTAGATTTTGATTAGCAAATAAGAAACTGCATCCCAGTCACAAAATTAGCCTCGTTCTCAAAGCCAGATCCTCGCCACGCACGGCTCCGGGGTGTTGGGTGCGTGCCCAGATTAATTAAGCTGTACTTCACAGCTCATTTGGCTATTGTTTGGGGCTTACGCTTCACTGCTCAGAATCCAAGTACACCAGACTCACCCCTAAGAACTTCATGGAAAAGAGCTTCTTTGGAAAGCCAGGGAAATACCGGTCAACAGGATTGACAAAACAGACAGCCTGGTCCCTGGACACAGGGCAGCACTTTAGGTGGTGTCCCAAAGTGACATGAGAGACCCCATCACGCGTGGTGGTTAGGGGTCCAAGATTGATTAAAAAGCTTTCTGAAGTCCAAAGCACAAGCACTACCTACTTAGCATCTTAATTAACGAGGCGGGAAGAGGATGAAGTACCCACCGTGGCCATGCCATTCACACTAGGATTCACCTGCCAAGGAAATCTGGTTCTCCTCCCTCTGCGCACGTTGGAAATGTAAGACTCTCCCTAAGAGGCTCAGTCCAGAGGATTCCAGGTAGGACTGTGCATCTGTGAGGTCTCACTTTCAGTAACATCCTCCTTAATTGGAAAGGCTAACGAAGTGGAACTAGGTCAATGATGCTGACTGCCTAATCCATCCCGTCTGTCTAAATTGGGACTCTTTGGTTTACAGTAGAGTAAATTCCTGTCTGTCAAAGGGAGGCTCCTGGAGACCAAAGGGGAGTCTGCAACGTGCCCGCCTGCTACAGACGAGAGCCTCTGGAATCTTAATGCCGGTGCCAGGAACCAGGGAGCCATGGAGCCCGGGGGAGGGCTCTCGGAGTAAATTGGGGGAGTCAAAGAGGGCACCAGGGAGACTGACCTCGTGGCCCTACCTCTCCACAGCTCCCCACGGCCACACCCTCTAGTCATGTGACTCTGTGTCCTTTGCATTATGCTTCCCGTCCCCTTCAGTCTGGGTCTGGCCACTCACTGGCTCCATCCAATGGGGCATCAGCAGAATGTGACAAGTCAAAGCTTGAAATCTGCTTGATCGTCACCTTTTCTGTTTTTGCCTCCACAAGGACCTGACCCAGGTGGCCTGCTGGTCCAGGGAGGATGAGAGTCATCTGAGCCCAGCCTCCATCAGGCAACCTCACTCCTCGTCAGCACAGTGAAAGCACACACTTGCTGTTTGGATCCACTGAGTTTGGGGTAATTTGTTCGATAGCAGCATTGTGGCAATAACTAAACGATACACGTTCACAACACTGAACTGGATAGAACCGGAATGTATTTTCACAAACCCCCAACAATACAAACTCTCTTGCACTCGGTTCACAAATACATCCCAGAGACTGGAAATAACTGTAACCAACAGCGCTTCTCTATCGGGGCCTCCTGAGCACAGGCTATGTGCTACTGTACCATTACATCAAGCAAGGGCACACCTGACCAGGAATTCCGCCCCCCCAGGGCCTCACACATGCTAGGCAAGTGCTCAACCACTGAGCTACACCCCCAGTCCTTTTTCAGAACCTTGCATTTTGAGACAGGGTCTTGCTAAGTTGCCCAGGCTGGGCTCAAACTTCCTCCTGCTGCAGCCCTCGAGTAGCTGGGATGGCGGGCGTGCACCACCACACCCAGACCATGAGTTAACCTTGAGTTAACCTTGAGTCCTCTTTGCCAAATACAGCAGTGTTTCTGACTTAGTCGATTAGATGCCTTTAGGACAACGTGAAAGAGACAATCAGTCAGGATCCTTTTGCCCTGAGATAGTTTTTGTTCCTCTGGTTTATTCTGAACTGTATTCTATGGGCATATCACCTGATGACAGTTTAGACGAGGTGAATAACACAGGTGAGTACCTCCAGTCCAAAAGGCTTGAGACCTTCAGAAGGGTTTCGGATTTCAGAGTTTTTCAAATCCTGGAAAGTTTCCATAGACTTTACAAGCTAAGCATCCTTAATCTGAAAATCTGAATCGGTTCAAAACCTGAAACTTTCAAGCATCAACATGACACTCAAAAAGTTTGGATTTCAGAGCATTTCGGACTTTCAGTGAGGGATGTTTACCCTGTGGTCATAACTGGCATCTGTTAAAATCCTACTGCGTTCCAGGTGCTGGGCAAAGCTTTGGTGCACAGATCACTGCGGTTCCCCATAACAACCCTAAGAGGTCCGTGCTATCATTCCCATTATAGAGATGGAGACACTGGTGACCAAAGACATTGAGCAATCTATCCCAGGCCACGCTGACAGCACCGAAACCCTGGATTCCGTCCCTGAACTTGAGGAAGCTGTTTTGCTGTTTTACAATAGCTCTCCTGGGGAATACCGTCCCACCTTAGATAAGGTGATCCTGCAATGCAGACAACGTCTCTCCAAGGGACGAAGACCGACAGAAACAGCGCCACTACTGGGGATCCTTTTACAGCATCTGGACTTTTTTTTAAGGTTGTTCACGTGGCTGACAGAAATCAGCACAGGTGTCACGACTGAAACCAAAACACAGCCACGTTGCCACAGCAGAGGGCCAGGTCGGGCCGGCCCACTCAGCCCACCTGCACTGAGCCCTGACTCCGCGAAGCACCATGGGGGAGACAGAAAGGGATCTGAACTTACTCTGTGCACACCGTAGTCCCAGAGCTCACCGTTCAAGGAAGAGGCAGGAGTCCAATCACAGGTCTTGGAGGAATCGAAGTCCCCCGCCCCTCAAGTCTTGCTCCTGAGAACGGGGAGCCAGGCTCCCATCAGGGCCAAGGACAAATTTTACCAGGAGTTAAGCTTCACTCACAAAGTAGGGCAGAGGGATTGAACCATTACTGCTCAATGCATGTACGAAACGTGTGACTCTTTGGCCAGGACGTCACAGAGGGCTTGCTCTTGGGTGTCAGCGGTGGCTCTGGGGTGGGATGACGATCCTGACTCCTGCCTTCTGGGCCCAATCTGCCATGAGGCCATCAGAACACCCTCTGGCAAGACACTTACAGGAGACCCACCAAAGGGCCAGGCCCTACGAGCCCCGTGACAGGGGAAAGAACGAGGAAGCTTCCCCCATCAAGAGACTGTACCTTCTCTGTCATCCAACAGCAGGCGCCTGGGGGACAGGCTCCCAGAGACACTGGGTGGAAGCAGAGTTTGGATACCCAGCTCGAGACCCTCAGTGGGCACTGCCTCTGGTACTGGCAAATGCCAGAGCCTGGCATCAGGCCAGGGAGGATCATTTGGAGGAAAAGAGGGTCAGCGCTGGGTTCCAATCCTGTTGCCACCGTGACATTGCGGGGGCTGCCACAGCAATACGCAGATGGAACAAAAAAAGAGTGTTTCCTCAAGTCCTAGAGGCTGGAAGTCAAGATCGCGGTGTCCGTGGGGTTGGGTTCTTGGAGGCCTCTCTCTTTGGCTTGGTGGCTCTTTCTCCCTGAATCCTCTCTGTGTACGAGCCTCCCTGGTGTCTGTCCAGACTTCCTCTTTTTATAAGAACCCCATAACTGACCCATTTTAACTTAGTCGCCTCTTTAAAGACCCACCTCTGTGGGAGCCCCCTTCTGAGGCCCTGGGCGTTCTGGCCTCAACACGGGAATGGGGGACCCAAGGCAGCCCACACCTCCCAGATGGCAGGCCTGGGACCTCAACCCACTTAGCCACTTGAGCTGTGCTTCTCCCGCTGACCCATGTGACCAAGTGAGACTGTCTTCTCCACTACAGCTACTGTGAGGCTCTTACCACCTGGGACCTTTCTGTAAGTGACAAAGGACACTACTAGTAATGACGCCAGCTTAACCGACATAAGCCCGGACTGCGCTAGGCAGACGCAGAAAGTACAGCCTCCTGGTCTTGAAAGTGGGTGCTCATGAACCTTCTTAACATGGGCGTGAAGACACCTGGTACCTGGTTCCAGGCTCAAAGGTAAGCTTCCGTGTTTTCATTCTCCCAAGCTCTTGAAGGCCAAATCACATCCTCCCCACTCAGCCCGACGACGGCAGCTCTTTCTACCTGCAGGCTCCCGCAGACACCAGCTGGCCCCACCTCCTCGGATGGCGGCGAAGTGAGCAAAGGCCGCCGATCCCTTTGGAACACCGACTTTGTGCCAAGCACATGTGATAGCAGCTGCCCTGCCAAGGGAGGGATCAGATTCCCCGTTTTATAGATCAGATAACTGATACTCGTGGAGGAGAGCTGGCTCCAAACCCCAGGGCTCAGAGGGATGGAAGGGAAACCAGTTAGCAGGTTTGGGAGCCTCCAGAGACCGCCCCTTAACAGTATCCTGGTGTTTCTCAAAGTATGAGCTTACTGAACCGGCATCTGCAGGCAAGGAGCCAAAGAACCTGAATTTTACTGAATTCCCTTGGGCTGTTCTTATACACACCAAGCCTGAAGCTGGAAGCCTCTACCCTGCACCATGGTAATCCAACACCCAGAGGATCCGAGGTGGTGGAGGACAAGCTCCTTGCCGAGAGCCAGCCAGCCACCAAGTGTCTGATGCAGGCATAGGGCTCATAGAGGAGGACTGGTGTTCCTGCTGGGTCCCCAGGACACTTCCATGGTGCCTGCAAGGTGCTCTTTCTCTCCACTTGACGTGGCAGAGTGTCCCTCTGTCCCCAGGCTGGGCTGCCACGGCTCTCCTCTTGCCAGCATTCCTTCCCCAGGGACACGGAGACTCCCTCTCGCCTCCTCCTCGAAGTCTGGTTACAGCAGCCAGAGGGTCACACAATGGGGTTTTCTTTCTAGACGTCCCTGTGGGAGTTCCTGATGAGCTCCTCTCACGTGCCAGTGGCTGGGAGGTGCAGGCAGGGTGCGTTCCGGGGGGTGCTGGGGATGGACACCAGCCACACGGCACCCCCCTGGTGGTCGGAGAAAGGCTGCATCTGGCAGGTGATCACAGGTCAGAACTGCACAGAGCATGCCTTGCAGGAAAAAGCAAACTCACCTCCAACAGAGCTCAGGGGAGAAAAGAACCCAAAGAGACGGTGCCACCTTCCCGACGCCCAAGAACCTCCGCATGTGTGTTTCAGGCCTTTCTCTGGCTCCTTCTTATTAAAAGTGTTGAACCCTTGGAGGGCTCTTTAGTATTCGACATTCCTTCCATGATTGGAAACCCAAACCCCAGAAAGGAGTCACGGAACGTCCACACGGAGCTCAGGCCTCTGGTGCTGGCTTTGAATCGCCCACAGCCTTGGAAGATGCGAGAAGCCACAGATACACGGAAACTCAGGAATTAGTTGACTGATCCCAGAGCTTGGTGTGTGTATCTTGGAGCACAAACGATCCCCCCAAATCTCAACCATCCTATCTGACTTCTTGTTCTGTGTGTGCCCCAAGAGGTTTTGTACCTCTTTAAAAAGTACACAGAACTACAATTCTCTGAACTCCACCGTGCCCAATACCCCTGCCTGAAAGATGAGAGCCTGGAGATGTTCAGTGTCAAGACGGGTGACTGGTGACTGGCGGGTGGCCTGTGACGCTTCCAGCTGCTTTGACTTTGCTCTGTGGTATTGACAAGATATTTGAAATCACTGCCAGTGTTTCAAACCCAGGATATTTCACATGCACGTCTGCATTTCTCACTTCTCTTTTCAAAACTGGGAGATGTAGCAAAACTGGCTCTGATTCCTGCGTCTGAGCGGCCCTGCTGACTGCTGGGGGCAGCTGAATGTGTCACTTCCACACTGAAACTTGACTGAGGTCACTTGGGTGGTCAGTACTGACAGCAGTCCAAGCACTAGTTCAGCCGGGCTCCTCGTGAATGCGAAGCAGTGCTGGAAGCCGGCAGTAAGCACTGTCCCACTCACACAGCAGGCCGCCTCCAGGACGTGGGTATGGACAGTCCCCGTTGTGCAGTTGGTGAAACTGAGGCTCAGAAGGGAAGCAATCTGCTTGATTCATGTGCAGTAAGTGGCATAGGCAGGACTTGGACCAGAGTGGCCCGGCTCCCACAGAAGCACTTTGGGAGCACAAAGTGACAGTGGTTTCCAGTGGTTCGATCGCTTTGGGACTCGCTAAGCCACCGTTCAGTCAATGAGCTGGTAGCACAGGAATGCGATGACCGGGGACATGTACCAGATGCCCTGAAGGCCACATCTTCCCCTTTCCTTGCTGGGGGTCTTCACGTTGACCCAGAAGTTGTCATAGTTGATGATGACAATGATGACAGTGACGAGGACGGCAAACATGTCAGCCGTGAGGACTGATGGGGATGATACTCAGAGTCGGCCTCCGTCCTGGACAGAGTAGGAGAGCTGCCAGGCTGCTCCCTCAGAGGACAATGACCGTCCCTGCGCCATGCCCTGCTTTGCACAGCGTGGAGGTCATCCAGACCCAACACAGCCAGAAGGAAGGGACCAGGCCGACGCCCCCCATGCATCCAGCATTCCCCCACTCCATCCAGGAGCTCCCAGTGCCTCTGAAGGTGGCCACGGGGCTGTCTGGATGCTCATCTTCCTGGAGCTGGGAATACAACCCATATCTCAGGCTCAGCCCAATAATTCACTCTTCCCAGGCACAGCCTGCAGCACCTACCGAATTCACACTCCGTTGCTGTGGTCACCAAGATGGCAGCTGGCCCATGTGTCCAGCAGACACCATCTGGAATTCCAGAGGCACTGAGCTCTCTATGCTACGGTTTCCGGACTACTGGGTGTGTTTTCTGCTCCCCAAGGAATAGCTCAGATCTGAGCTCCAGAATCCAAGCTTGGAGTGAAAGAAAGGCACGTGGCCAGGTCTGCAGCCTCTTCCCTCTATGGGACCCAAGGGGACATTAATAAGCAATCACTTGACCTCAGAGTCTCAAGATGGCCCTATGAGCAGACATGGCCGGTGCATTTGAGCTTCCTGTTGAGATGAAGCTATCTCCAACCCTGCCCTGAATGCAACCCAGCGTCTTCTGGAGAAGCATGTGAGACCCAGGAAGGGATTGCATCTCCTGCAGACTGCAGACAGTTTATAGTGAAACTCAGTCTGGAACCCAGTGTCCTCGATCCGAGTCCTGGGTTCACTCATTATTTCTAAGTGCTTCCCTCTCCCCTTTTCTCTGACAGCCTATTACCAGGACATCTTCTGTTCAAAACATACTGTTTCCCCAGTCTGGGAAAACTGATGCAGCCCTGCTTCACGCTGGGACTGCTTCCAAGAAGCCACACACATCACTGCCAAGGCCACGGGGTGGGGGAGCTATCCCAGGCGGCCAGGGAGGAGGGGGAGCTCCGCAGCTCCGGCCATCCCTGGGGTGGGGCGCCTCCTCCCCAGGCTGGAAGAGAGATGCTGAGGACATGTGGCTGCCAGCTGGGCCTGCAGGGACAGATGTGCTTCCCACACTCAGAGTCAGGGTGAAGGCAGAGGAGGGTCCCTGCCTCCAAGGGGCCGCCAACCTCCTCCTACATTTCTTCCTCAGTGACAATGGCCATCGTGACAGCTATCACTGAAGTCCTTATGAGGACCATGATTAACAATCGTGGGCGTTATTTCAACACATCTGCCCTCTTCCTTGTGGAGGGCTGGCTAGGGGCTGGCTGTGAACCCTGGAAACGTGGACAGTTTCTTCTTATGCTTTTGCTATTAGGGAATGTTCTTGATAGTTGTTTCCAAACTACAGACACCCTGTCCCTAATTTACAGAGGAGGAAACCGAGGCTCACAGAGTTACAAGGTTTGCTCAGAAGCTACAGAGCCAGACCTGTGGAACCTTAACCAAAGGAACCACAACACTGGGATCTGGGGCGGTTCCACCAACACATTGCACGGTACATTTTTTTTTTTTTTAAATAAACTAGTTGCCATCAGCAGCTCAGGAGGCTGAGGCAGGAGGATCACAATTTCTTAGCCAGCCTCTGCAACTTAGTGAGGCCCTAAGCTACTCAGTGAGACCCTGTCTCTAAATAAAATATTTTAAAAGGCTGGGGATGTGCTCAGTGGTTAAGCACCCTGAGTTCAATCCCCAGTACCAAAAAAAAAAAAAAAAAACTAGTTGCCAACCTTTAAAATAGTTTCACAATATCCAAATTTATGGCTTTTTTCAAAATGTCAGAGGATCTGACCAGGTGGGCAGGCTCTAGCCCACGTGGCCATGGCTAAAGCCGCTGCCTACTTCCCCTTGGAGGTGGACCCACACGCTCAGGTGGCCATGGATGGTCCCTGCCACCTGGACTGGGCCCTGGAAGCATCCGAGGCTGCGACCCCTTCATCTGTCTCTACACACTTTCACATTCCTTACAAAAGAGCTCCGTGCACCCATGAGACAGCTTCCCAGCATCGCCCACGCTCACATCCAGCCCCAGGACTAGTTCAGGACCCTGTGACTTAAGGAAGGAAAACTAGCAATCCAGGGACAAGTTCACGATCCAGGGACAAGTTCATGATCCAGAGACAAGTTCACGGCAGAGCATCGATCCACGTGGAGCTCATCACATTGACTCTGGGGAGCAGCGGCCCAGGAGGGAAGGGCAGGGAGGCGAGGCTGCAGGACGAGCACAGGAAGAGGTCAGGGCGCCCACTGCTCCCCGCTTCCTGCCTGCAGCTGCCCGGCTGCCCGGCTGTTGTTCTCCTGGCGCCCTCGGAAGGAAGTACTTGACAACGGAGTTGGCCGGAGGAGCTGGAAAGTGCAGGGGCTCGGAGCCCAGCTCCCCTCCTGCACAGGGAGGCCCCCAAGACAGGAAGATGCAAAGAAAGCAGAGCCCAGCCGGAGCCCCCCGCCAGCCCCTCAGCCAGGGGAAGGGAAGGGATGAGGCCAGAGGAAGGGAAGGGGGTCCGGGGCACACGATGCACAATGAGCCCCTTTCACGGGTGAACAGAGGCCTCTCCTCAACTCTGTCTCAATGGCTTTGTGTCTCAAACGCCCGATTCTACACCCAGAGCCACATGGGCCAGACCTCGCGCCAAGGTCAGGGGAAAGCCTGGGATCCCCCGGTGGGTGGATGATCAACACCCAGGAGACGGCCACTGTGCGAAGTCTTCGTGGGCTAATCCCAAGGCGACAATGATCCTCTTTGATTTCTAGGCTTTTCTGCACAAGGGCGGGTGGGGGACCCTCACCCACATGCATGCCAGGCTTGGCATCGCCGCATGCCCCTATTCAGGATCGGAAGCGCTTCTTTCCCAGGAACTTCATTGAGACATCTGCGGGGAAGGGGCGGACAGGATGGGAGAACTGGGACAGGAGATGCAGGCTGAAGCCTGGGCCCCAGTTGGGCACATTCACGATGGGATGGGAACCGTAGGATGACCCAGCCGTTGCCCCTGCTCAGCGAGCACTCTGGGAACATGACTTGCAGGGTTTTATTGCAAGGTGGCAACACCCACAGGGACCAGTAAGTGGTGTTCACTCAGCTAGGTTTTGCTCAGCTCAGCTCAGCTCAGCTCGGGCAATGTTTTGAAAAGAAAAATTAAATGCTACCTGAGGGTGATGCTTAAAGTTTGGAAGGTTTCACATAAAACTAGAGTCCCAGCATTGCTTTGGAAAAGCGGAAGATCCGACTGGGAACCTGAGGCGCAGCCCACCTGGGGGTTGAGGACAGGTGTCCCTCTGGAGGGCACATGCCCCCCAGCTTGCCACACTGCCTTCACTTCCTGTGGCCTGCATGGCTCTGCCGGCACTGGGGTTGCTGATCTCTGGCTTCACAGGTCCCACGCCCGCTGCAAAAGCCAAAGGAGCTGCGTTCAGAGAGGAGTGTGCACGAGAGTCTGAGACCAGAGGCAAAGCTCAGCTGGCTGCAGAGCCCACGGCTGACTTCAGAACACACCAGCACACACCCAGCAACACCCGGCCACGAGCAGAGTCTGTTCCCACCTGGATGGTCAACTATCCTGGTTGTCACTCTCCGTGACACAAGGTCACACTTTGAAGATGTTGTACATTCGGTCCCAAAGTCCCACAATAAAGTGACCCCACACAATTTGGGTGGATACTAGGGATTGAACCCAGGGGCGCCTAACCACTAAGCCACAACCTGCAGTCCTTTCATTATTTTTTTTTCTTTTTTGGAAACAGGATTTCGCTAAGTTGCTGAGGCTGGCCTCAAACTTGCAATCCTCCTGCCTCAGCCTCCCAAATTGCTGGGATTACAGGTGCCCACACCACTGTGCCTGGCCAAGTCACACAAATTTGAGGTTATATTTATACTATCTTAAGTGTATAACAGCATTGTGTCTAAAAAATAATGTACATCCCTTACACTTAAAAGTACATTGTTTTTTTAAATGCTAATGATCATTTGAGCCACAAGGAAATAAAAGGTGCCAGGAGGCTCCACAGGGGATTGCCACAAACCTTCAATCTGTAAAAAAAAATAAAATGCAGTATCTGCCAAGTAAAATAAAGTCAAGTGCAGTAAAGCAAGGTATGCCTGTATTATTTTTGACAACCCATCCTGCTTTCCTGAGGCCAGGGACTCTCTTCTTATTCTGTGTGCACTGAAGCCCTGGGACTGCCACGGGAGGGTCACTGGGCACGTGCTCATTGAACCTGAATCGACTGGACCTCAAGTCATGTTAGGATGGGACTTAGGCGGATTCTCAGAACCAGCCAAGCTGTGAGCTGGGGGATGTTCCCACAGATGCAAGGCCACCAGGCAAGGCTTCGCCACCAAGAGCCTTGAGCACCAAGGACAGAGCAGAAAGAGACAAGCTCGGCCTATCGACTGATGGCCCAGTGCCTGAGGTGAGGAAGCAGAGAGGCTAGCCTTGGGATGGGGGGCTTATCTGATGAGTGAGGAAGAAACTGTGTGGACTGACATCATTCAAATACGTCCCCAGAGTCAAGTTTAGCTCCAGCGTAGAGTGCATGAGGCCCTAGGTCCAACCCCGGCACAGCAAAAATGAAATTTTTTCCAATTAAAAAAATGCATAAAGTATATTCCCATTTTATTAAAGGAGGCAAAAGCTCAAAAGAGAAATGCAGGTTCCCTCGGAGCCTTGGCAGAGTGACGTTTGGCTGTTGCTGTTTGCAGAGCTGGGATGGAACCCAGGGCCTTGCATATGGCAGGCAAGTGCTCCACCGCTGAGCTCCCCAGCTCCAGGCGTGTGCTCTGTTTTACGGAAGCTTTTCTAGGTCTGGGAAGGGGGTTGGGGCTTTCCATGTGTGCCTCTGCTGGATGAGGTCATGACGGATTGCTCCAGCTGTGTACATGAGTGCACATCTGTACGTCCACATGCATACACATGAGCATTTGCAAGAATAGACGGGTATGCATGTGGGCTCTCTCCCAGCCAAGGCCCACCTAAAACTGCATGTGCCTCGTGTCTAACTCTGGGGCTACCCCCGAGTCACCCCACTCCTGAAACTAATCTCACATGCTGCTGGGGCAGGGGACGAGGTTCAGGCAAGGTTCCACCAAGCAGACTTGGATTCCTGGGCTGGGACGGAAGCAGGAAAGAAGAGCAGGGAAAGCAGGCTGCATCCCACCTCTGCACTCGGTGTCTGTAATTATTCATGCAGCAACATCTTGAAACGCCAAAAGGGGGAATGTTACCGTTGTTCTGATTTCACACGCTAACTGTGTTTACATGCTAACAGCGTTTCTCGGGGACAATTATCTTATTACTAGTGCACTAATCTTTTCAATCTTTCCAACACAGTTTACAGCTGCAGACTTCAAAAATTAAGGCTCATTAAGACCCTGCTTTCAGCAGGTAGGGTGAACTACTTATGAATTTCAACAGAGGAAAAGAAAATCGGCTTGAGGAGAGGGTGCAACAGGGGCACAGTGTCAAAGGCAGAGAGGGGAAATGACGTGGCTGTCATCAGGGGAAGGCTCTGCCTCTCCCAGTGCCAATACAGTGGTCCCTTGGTGTCCATGGGGGATTCCTTCTGGGACCCCTGCAGATTCCAGAATCCCCGGGTCTCACGTCCCTCGTGTTGCATGTGACCTACATGCTTGGTCCCAGATGTCAGATCATCTCCAGGTTCCCTGTAACTCCCTCTATGATGTGCATGAGGTAGGAATAGTGGTTAGACGATATTAGATTGAGAATATGGACAAGAAAAAGCAAAGTCTAGATGTTGACGAGAGACACGATTTTTTTCTGAATATTCTCAATCCCCAGTTGGATTCGTAGATGTGGAACCCACAAATGCAGAGAGACGACTGCATTCCAGAAAGCACCAGGCGACCTCTCCTCATGGCGGGGCCGGAGGTTTCAGCACCAAGGACAGCCGAGGAGGCCCCAGGAGACAGCGGGCGTCTGCATTCAGCTGTTTCCACTCATTCCATCCTTCCTAGCTTCGGCCCATGGAGAGTGGCGGCTGCCAGGGTGAATTCTTGTGCCACAGTACCTGGGGTCAAGTGCCAGCTCAGTCCCCCACACTCTGTGAACTGGGACAGATGACTTGACAAGCTGGTGCCTCAGTTTCCCTTTATGGGGAGCATTAGACAATACCTGTCACCCAACCCATCATCGGGTTGATTAAATTCATGTTCATAAAGTGCTGAGACTGTCGGGTTCATAATAAGCATCAGATAAATTTTTTTTAAAAAAAATATCTATTTTAGGGCTGGGGTTCAGTGGTAGAGCACTTGCCTGGCATGTGCGAGGCACTGGGTTCAATCCTCAGCACTGCATACAAACGAATAAATAAAGTAAAGGTATTTTGTCCATCTACAACTAAAAATATTTAAAAATTAAAAATAAAATAAAATATCTATTTTAGCCGGGCGCAGTGGTGCACACCTGTAATCCCAGCATTTGGGAGGCAGAGACAGGAGGATCGCGAGTTCAAAGCCAGCGTCGACAACTTAGTGAGACCCTAAGCAACTCAGTGAGACCCTGTCTCTAAATAAAATACAAAATAGGGCTGGGGATGTGGCTCAGTGGTCGAGTGCCCCTGGGTTCAATCCCCAGTATTCCCCCCCAAAAAAATATCTATTTTACGTTGTGTGGCTTTGGGAACTAACCACAGAGTGTGGCATACCGAAACGCAGCCGCCGGCCGGCTTGTTCTTGACCTCAGACACACGCACCGCACTGAGAGCCATTCGTGAGTGACCAGCAGACTGCCGCCGTGTATCTGCTGTGTGTTGGCAGGACGTTCTCCGGTTCCTTGCCCTGTGAGTTCATCGGCTGCCATGCAAGGTCAGCACCTTGGATCGCCCGTCCTTACTTTTGGTTTGGTTTTAAATCACAGAGAAGCAGTCTACACTCGCTGGGCTGTTGTGGGGAGCTGGGTCTCCAGTTCCACCTCTCAGAGGCAAGCAGGGCTTTGGCAACCAAGGGACCCCTCCTCAGTTTCTCCCGATCCCTGGGCTACTGAGTTTCACCTGCCATGACAGCCCACCAATCATCTCAAGTGCTTGCGCAGATCCCATGGGATGTGGACCCCATTTTACAGACGAGGAAACTGAGACTTTAGAACAATTCCTCCATGGTCAAAACGGTCACAGTGACGCGGCACCAAAGTTCAACATTCTTTCCTCCAGTGATTTCCCAAGCTAGCTGGCTGCATTTCTCAAGATGGTTACTATTACCGGCATAGCTATCACTGGCACCAATGGTAACAACCGCCGGCAGCCCTGATGGACACTCCGTGCCAGGAGCTATTCTAAGCCAACGGTATGATTAACTCACCACCCACACAGGATGAACTCCTACCAGCCTTCATTTTATAAACGAAGTTAATGGGCTCAGAGAGGTTATGCACCATGCCCAGGTCACACAGTTATAGAATGTCAGAGCCAGAATTCACCAAATCTAGGAGACCTGGCTCCTGACCCACAACTGTTAGTCTCCTCTACATTCTCTCATGCCTGTCAAATTTGACATCCGTCTCCTTTTCAAAGGACACTATATAAAAGTGTCGCTATATAAAATAAACTCTATAACGAGACAGAAGAGGGATCGATCCAATTCTCATATATGAATCGACCAATCACAGAATCAGTGATTTTGTTACATTTGTGATAAATCCTCCCACAGGGGGTGGGGGGGACACGGGGGGACAGGAAACTCATCTAGAGTGGAAGGCCGTAAGGTGCTTCTGGGGAGTGAGAAGTAAGCCAGGCTTCCCTGAAGGAGCAAGAGTCCCCGCGTCAAAGGTGGGGAAGGAAGGCACGTTAGGCAGAAGAAGCTGCAGTGGTAACAGCCAGGAGCCCGCAGGCTGAATTGTTTTAGGTAATTTCCATTCCTCTTTTTTAGGGATCATCCCACCTCCCCCACAGGGTCACAGCTGCAAGGCTGCCCCAGGTTCTACAGAGTCTCTTCCAGCCTCGTTCCTGCTACAGGCTGGGAGACCCACGGAAGGTGAGGTGTGGGGCCCACTGCGTTCTGTAACATCGCCTTTGTGTCTAAAGAGAAAAGACAAAAAACCGAATCTCCATCTGGGTTAGACAAAGGTCAGTCTGCACTCTGAGTTCTGGGGCTCAAGGAAAAGGCATGAGCATTTGTGGGTGTTAAGAAATGAAGGCCGGGGATGGTCCCCACCCACAAGGCCCATCCTCCATGGAGCCAAGGTGCGGACCACCTCCCACAGGCTCCAGCTCCTGATTCCCCTGGTGCCAGGTGCTCTGGGGTACTCCACCCTGAAGCTTGGAACAGGGTACAGGAGACATCTGGTGCCACCATCAGGAACACTCCAGACTAAGGAGGATGCACGGGTCACCCAGCCACTGCAGCCACTGCCATTAACATGAGCCAGACACAGGCTCAAGACAGGGGAGGACACTTGTTAGGTCACAGCAGGAAGAGGAGGAGACCACAGCTCAGATCCTGATCTGCGTGACTCCCGACCCCTGTCACTAGCTGATGTCTCTTGGGCACTGTTCCGAGCCCAGCTGAGGCCCCCGAGGAGCCTCACTGAATCCTCACTGAATCCTCAGGACGTCTCCGGGAGCAGGTGCTAGTCTGAGTCCTGTTATGCAGATGGGAAGTTGGAGGCCAAGCTCCCCCAGCCAAGAGGAGGGGAGTCTCAGTCCTCAATGAACACCAGCAGGAGGCCCGCGGCTGGCCCCCTCGCCTGCCCCTCAACCTCTGCACAAAACCCCTGAGACAGTCCTGCAGGAAATTAGAGAGAGGTCTGCTGTTGCAGTTCTCTTGTTCCTAGTAACTTCCTATACGAGACACGGGGGAGAGAAAATCGCTCTGGGGTTCACCACCCACATGAAGCCGCATCTGCCATGGCCGCTGACTAACCAGCTCCCTCGTGAAAGAAATGCAGTTAAGTGGGGATGAGGTTGCACAGGTTCAGGTTCAAGGACAGCCCTGGCTCCACAGAGGATGGTAGGAAGCTCTTGGGACCCCACTGGCTAGGGGCAGCGGCACACACCTGTCATCCCAGCAGCTCGGGAGGCTGAGGCAGGAGGATCCCAAGTTTAAGGCCAGTCTCAGCAACGTGGTGAGGCCCTAAGCAAGTTATCAAGACTCTGTCTCAAAATACAAAATAAAAAGGCTGGGGATGTAGCTTCATGGTAGGGCAACCTGGGTTCAGTCCTCAGTACCAAAAAAAAAAGGACGACCCATTGACCAGTTTGGTGGGTCTGAATTTCCATGTTTCCATTAAAGATGTCTTTAGGAACCTCACCTTCAAATGCCACCCACAGGGCTTCACATCCAGAGGCCCAGATGGGAGCAGCAGGGCCACCAGTGTCCCTGTAAAGCGCACGTGGGAGGAGGGGCGGTCCTCACCGAGCTCCACCTACACCATGGGCATCTCAGGGCACACGGCCTGTGCAGGACCCCACGACAGCAAAGCCACGTGCCAGGGTGAAGCAGGCTCTGGACAGCGGCCTGTGCTACCCTGGGACGGCGGTGCTCAGCCAGGGTGACTGTCCCTGGGGATAGCTGACAGTGTCCAGGCACAGGGTTGCATCTCCCAATTTGAGGAGGAAGATGCTGCCGCCTCCAAGGCTGGAGGTCAGGGTGGTGCTCAGCATCCTGCCTGGCTCAGGACCCCCAACGAAGAACGATCCACCCCAATACCAGTCGTGTGGGGCAAAGAAGCCCTGACCCGGGGCTCAGAAGCCAGGAAATGGGGTCAGTCACACCGTGACCCGGAGTTCCTTCCAGACCCTTCCCCTGTCTTCCAGGCCACTCAAACAGACCCCCATGACCTGGAGGAAGGGGCCAGCTCTGATCTGCTCATAGCCATCTCTGCAGGGCCCAAAACATTAGGGACTGTCCCTCCCTATGCTGAGCATGGCATACAGCTGGTGCTTGGTAGATGTTCAGTGAAGGAACAAACATCATCAATTATTTAGAAGAAAACTCTGGAGAGCATCCTGCTTCCTCTCAAGTGAAAAATATCGGAGGGCATCAGCGTTGGGAGCGTGCGATGCCCGAGTGTGCGACGGGGACAGACCGAGGTTCCCAACCCCAAAGCGAGTTTGTCCCAACGCTTGTTTTAACCCCCAATTGCTTGATCGACCACGTCCTAGCGTACAGTGGGATCTTGACTACACCTATGGAATTTGCTCAAAGCGGCCAGGCCTCTGCAGAGAAAGGAGCTGAGGTCTCCTTCTGCCGGTCACCAGTAAGTGGCCATTTCCCAAAAGGTGGAGCGACGTGCCTGCGTTGTTGAACCCAGCACCGTGGTCGTCTCAAGCAAGACGTGTGCTTCTGACTGACGTCCGGCCAGGAAGACACGGTTGCGGCCGCCTTTCCTTCCAACGCAGCAATGATCACTCTGACTTAGTGGGCATCTGTTATGTCCAGGAACTTGACCGGCCTTGGCACTTTGAGATCCTCACCTCACCTTCAGGACCACAGCGTAAGGCACATGAGGCCCTCTCCTCCGTCTCCAGCACCTTGCCAGGTGCCCGAGGCCCCGCTGCCTCACCTGCTAAATGGGTGCAACTCCCTCCCGGGCGCCTCTCAGGACTGTTGCCAGAAACAAAGGAGCATGTGGCCCAAGGGGCACTTGTCCAGGGAGAGTCAGAGGCCAGTAGGTCTCCCTGCAGGGTGCCAACCTGAGAATCCCACTCCACCCACCAAGCAGCCCAGCCCCATTCCCTGCTCCACCAAGTCACCTCCCAAAATAAACCCTGCAAACCTCAGTGAGCTCACCACAGAGGCTATATATAGAGGGAACACTCAGGAGCCCCCATCTGGCGGCAGCTTCTCCAAACGCAGCCCCAAGGCTCGCTGCTAACGGAATCTGCACCCTCCCAGGGCGCCTTCACATCAGGGAGGAGCAGAGAGACGGGAGCCCCAGGCTAGCTGGCTGGGGCAGCACGGTGTCCAGTGGGTGGCAAACCCCACTTCTGAGCAACTGTGACCCTAGGAAATTTGTCCCTGGGAGGGTGCAGGAAAGAAATCAGTCGAGGTGCGGGCAGCGGGGACTTAAGGAGCCCTGCAGGGTCACCAGGCGCATTCTGGAGAGCAGCAGGGATGTGGCAGAGGCCGGCCAGGATTCTGAACCTTCCTGTCTCTGGAAGCCCATGTTAGGGGCAGCAGGGAGCCAGGGCAAGCCCTTGGTGTCCATCTATGAAATGGGGTCACTTACACACAGACACACACCTGCACCTCCATATACTCACAGGCTGTGACCGCACGGGACCGAGGCGCAGGACAGCAATGGCGTCTCTTAGGAGAGACGCAAATGCTACTTAAAAACGGAAGGCCAGCCGCCACCTGTAGTCCCAGCAGCCAGGGAGGCTGATTCCACAGGGGTGAGGTCCCCGGGCAGCCCCTTCAGCAGGCAGGGGTAGGATGGGGTGCCAGGCAGGGAAGGGGGCAGCTGCTGCTTCAC
>JAJEJO010002600.1:106671-160349 GCA_020662805.1 Glaucomys volans
AAAAAAAAAAAAAAAAACAGAAGAATAAGGTAGAAAGAGCAGAGGGGGTGCTTCTGGGTAAAGGGGGGAGGGCGAAGGGCGGTGGCTGGAAGGGACTCTGCCCCCTCCTGGAGCAGGGCGGCTGGCTCTGCAGTGACACAGGTCTGCTTAGCTGTAAAACAGCTTTTAAAGGTAAATGCATCAGGGGTGACCAGGCAGGAGACCAGGGGGCAGTCTGTTTTCTTCTGTAAACGTTCTAGATAATTAACCAAGAAACCTCTGGAAAACAAAGAACAAACAGGTCTTGACGCACCCACACAGCACAGCTGCTTGGCAACAGAGAAGGAATAACCTGCTGGTCCCTGGGTGTGCGGGACTCTCAAAGCCTCAACGCTCAGTGAAAAGCAACCAGAGTGCAGACTCGACTCTCAGCCTCCATTGGTGTGAGAATCTAGAACAGGCGAACTCAGCTGAGGGGACAGGCCGCTCAGTGGTTGCTGGGGGCGGGGTCTGGGGGCTCTTCTAGAAGGGAGGGAGGAAATCCGGGGGTGATGTCCACTGCCCATTCAGGGGATGTCAGTGTCAGGGCTGAGGGGCTCTCCCGCCCACACCCCTCCCAGTCATGGTCCCCACATGGGCATGGGCTCCACTGGAGGTCTATGCCAGGTGCCCCCTACAGACTCCAGGAGGGAGCTGCTCTCACACCCGTCTCCCAGGTGAGGAAGCAGGTCCCGCAGAATGAAGCCACTTACTCAAGGTCACAGTCACTGCCAAAGCCGAGGCTTGGGTCCAGGAGGTTCAAACCACCACCCAATCCTGTCCCCCAGGAGGAAGCCACCAAGACCAAGTTGGGGACAGAGGGTTCCCAGGGAGGGTGCTGAGACAGACAGAGGCAGGACCCAGGAGTGGGACAGTCCCTCGGTGCCCGTGCGAGGGGCAACACTGGCAGTGCAGTGGCCTCCCCAGATGTGCCCGGCACCCTCTGCCAGGAGCCCAGCTCCTCGTGCCCACCTGAGAATCTGCACAGCCCGCCCAGCGCAACTCAGAGTGTGTCTTGGAAACTCTTCCTGACCTCTCAAGAGGACCACTTCCCCCTCTGCCAGCTGGCTGTGGTCACCACCATCACCACATGTAATTTCGGTTGGTCATCCATTAGCATCTGCAAGGACGGGTTCCAGGGTCGCATCAGAGGCTGCTCCGTGCCTCAGGTAGCCGGGGCAGTATTTGCATAAAACCTACACACACCTTCCTGCAGGGATTGAACCACCTCTGGATCACTTACCACCCCGGCCACCACGTGAGCGCCATGCAAATGTGCTGTGCTGTGTTGTCTGGAGAGTGACAGGGATGGAAAGTCTGGACAGTTCAGACAGAATTTTTTTAAAGTATTTTTGGCCCACAGTCATCAAGCCCAAGGAAGCAGAGCCCACGGATCCCGAGTGCCAGGGGTGCTTCTCTCCAAGCGCTGCTCTTCCTAGCGCCACCAGAAGAGTCAGGATTCCTGGTGGCAGGAGCTGGGTCTTGCCCCTCTGTCTTCCCAGAGCCAACCAGGGTGCCCGAAATATGGCCCTTGCATAGCAAATATTGACTGAACGGCAATGATAAGGCGAAAGGTTTAAACCAAAGAGTATTCACAGTGTCTGAGTCGAGAACTGGCACACGTCTATGGGAGAGAGAAGTGAGGCTATTTCCAGGCTTCAGGCCCTGGGGACAGGTCAGTGCATTTCCAATTCAGCTGTGTGTCCCTAGGCAAAGCTCTCGTCTCCTGGAGCCCTAGTGTCCATCCATAAGGTGTGGATAGTACCAGGAGGGGCCTTCAGGTGAGAATCACCCCTGCTAATGCATGCGAAGCCCTTGGCAGGGGGCACCTGTTGGGACAAAGCATTTAGTAAGTGCTCACTAAACAGGTGGCTTGGCATGGGAGTCGGTAGGGGAGACATGCACCTGGACAGCTCTGGCCCGGCGTGGACAGAATAAAAATAACCAAGAGTCCAGGAGGTTTCCCGCCCCCCCGCCCTGGGGCCGGCCCCCATAAACAGGTGACTTTGCTCGTTTCTTGTTCTTTACTTCCTACCATGTCTGAAAGACCCTTCTGGGTCTCAGTGGCCAGTCCTGCTTTTCAGGGATCATCAGGCAAACGTCACCCAGTGGTCACCCACTAGCCAAATTCGGCTCTCAGACATACTCTTGTGTTGGCCTGCAAAGCGCGTTTTAAAGTTTCAATTAATTGCCAAAATTTGAAACACAGAAGACCATGCGTTCAAGTTCTGGATCTCCTACCTCCCTGGCCAACTCAGAAGATGGGCCGCACTGGGTCATGCCATGAGAAGCAACCCCCCACTTCAGATGGGGTGCGGGTGCAATGGAGCAACGCCTGGCCGTGAGAGATGCGCCCTGCACAAGTTCAAGGCAGTCTCCCTCTACTCCAGACCCATCTGCCTTCTCTGACATCACCAGCACACAGACTCAGAGGAATACCTGGTCCTGGTTAATAACACACCAGCCGTGTCATTGCTCCCTCTCCTGGGGAAGGCTAGCCGTCCATCCCAGGTGGCAGAGCGTGTTCGCCACACCGGAGACACCTGACAGAGGGTGCTGTCCTCTGCACATGGCCGGAGGAATTCCTGAGCACAGGGGGCAGCAGAGTCCTGGAGGGAGGACAGAGCTGCTAGAAGACCTGGGCCTCCAACATCTCTGACAGCCAGGCCTTGCAGGGGGGGTGATGGCAAAGAGCAGCAGCCTGAGAGATCGGGCTCCCTTCCTGTCCCTCTGCAGCTGACCCAGCAGCAGTCTGCCCTCCCCGTTCCCATGTGGCAGATCTGTCCCACTGGGTCAATTTCCAAAGAGTCTCCTGTTTCCAGTGACACTGAGCAGACCCCTTCTGAAAATCTGTCACCTGGGAAGGGAATGTGTCCAAGTTTCCGAGGCCGATTTGCTACTTCTGTGGTGTCCGCCATAGTTTTATGCCACCTGTATACTAACTTGAGCGGATTCTTCAACCAACTCCGGACACAAGTGGGCTCGGCCCCCTGTGCCTCGGTTTCCTCACTGACAGCGCTCACCTCGGGCAGAGGTGGTCCAGGGCCCATGGGTTAAATCAGGGCAGGGCCATTGGCGGCAGGAGCTCTGGATCCTGCCTGGCAAGGAAACAGCCCAACACGCACACAGTTTATGTCAGCATCACTTAGGGAAGAGACCAGGATCGCTCGCCACATTAAGACAATTATGTGACAATTAAAAATGTCATTTACGTAACAGCTAAGAATGGCGCATGGGGACACGCTGGGCTTTGCCAGGACACAGATGTGAAGGGGCCTCTCCCCAGGCCCGATTCCCAGTGGGACCCTCTGTGATTCCACCGGGCTCCACACCTGACTCTAGCCATGCATCCTGGATGACCCTGCACAGAGGAAAGGCAGCTGGAATCCCGAGTCCGGGGAGTCCAGCGGTGGGCGCTGCAGGAAGGGCGGGGGCGGGGAGGCTGTGCGCATTCCTGAAGGATTTGCTTTTACAAAGGGATTAACAGCACAGTTGCTTTAAATAGCAGCTTAAGCCTTGTTTATGGATTACTAAGGACTTGCTGGAGAGCGAGGGGCCAGGACTTGGAGCAAAAGCTTGAGTTGGCCCAGCCGGAAATGAGAAGGGTGTTGGGTTTTCTTTAAAATGATAATAGACACGGAGAGGAGAAAGAGTCCATCCCAGGCACCAAAGCCTGCCCAACATTCCCGTGGCTCAGCCTTCACACAGAAGGGGCATCTGTGCCCGCAGCAGCTCAGAGCGCAGATCCAGGCCCTCCAGGAAGAGCGCTGGTGTTGTAGCTAATGCTCCCTGCCCTGTGGACACGCTGTGGACACAGCGGGGCTCCATCATCCACCCTCCCGGGTGACCCAGTGACCAGGTACACTGCTATCATTTTACACAGAGGCGAACTAAGGCTCAGAGAGGGAGGGGACTCCAGTCACAGCCAGTGGGAGGCAGAATGCTCTTCCGGCCCAAGTACAGGAAGCAGACACTGAGGTTAGGTCATAAAAGGTAGGAGTGAAGGAGGAGAGAATGGGCAGGGAGATACAGTTCTAACTTGACCACATGCTCTCCCAGGTCTGTAACTTCAGGTATCTGGGAAATCTGTGAATCTACTCATCAGTGCTGATTAGTCCACCAATAAGTAAAGAGACATAGGGCATTTTCTGAAACCTATAATCTGGGGGACTTTCCAGCATTAGGGTTAATTGAATAATGAACACCACTTCAGCCAAGGATCAGACCTCCACAAACCATTGAGACCACCAGATCAATGCCATCCCCCACACCTTCCCATGCCCACCCCTCACCAGGCTTCCTCGAAGAGAGGAGCTGGGGCCCCCAAATACCCTCCAGAGGCTGTGCTCTCTTGACCCTGACCCTGCTCTCCCGTATAAACCTGTCTGGGCCTCTACCAACAGGAGCCAAAAGTCTCTTCCATCATGAAGTCAAGGGCCCCTGGGTCTACTCTCCCTCCCCCGGGACTCCTCAGGACCCTCTTCTGGAGACCTCGATTCTCCCATGAGTGGACCATACCCAGGGGATCAGCGGGAGACCTGTGGGGAAGAAGGGAGCCCAGGGCCAGGGGTGCCCAGCCAGGCGTGACCCCACAGAGCCTACTGGGAGCAGCTCTCCCCTCTCCAGGCCTGGATTCCTGTCCCCCACCCTGAAACTCCAAGGCTACTGCCACCAGACCTCCGGAAGCCCAGCCAGCCTCCTCCCTGGGAGGGCCTGGGAGGAGATCAACAGGAACTGGTACCTGGGCCTCTCCCGCTGACACTGGGGCAGCCCCACCAGGCCACCTGGGAGCTTCCCTCGCCTCGTTTCCCTCCCTTGAAAAATGGGGAGATCAGTTCCCTGGGCTCCCGGGCTCCCGGCAGGGGGGCCCTGGTGATTAATTAGGTAACATCTGCCAAAGCACTGGCGGCTCAGGGAAGGGCACCTTGGTGGGAACGGCCGCTGTCAGCAAGATCATGGCCATGATCACCATCACCTCCATCTGGACAGCTCCCTCCTTAGGACCAGAGTGGCTCCCGGGCGGGGCTGGTGCTGCCCACAGCCGGGCAGGCAAAGCCACGGGAGCCCAGTCACTGTGGTCCTCCCCGGTGCTCTGCCTGGTCCCCACAGACCTCTCTCCAGCCCGCCATCCCCGCAGGCAGGGCCTGGAGCCACACGGTGCCAGATCTCTGAGGACAGCAGGTCCAGCACCATCCCCAGCACCCATGGCCCGTTTTTGTTTAGACCCTTTTTTTCTTTTCCAGAGGGGTCTGCAGGGCAGGATTGCTGATCGGCTTCCCCTCCACCAGGGCCCATGCCCGGCACCGGGGACGGACGCTGCCTTTAGTCATTAGAGTAAGAATCCAGCGTGGAGAGTTGTAAGCCCTCCTACGGGAGCATGGGGAACTGATGAGATGTCACGAGGGCTCCAGGTCATCAGGCCCCCTGGTCACCAGGCCCCAGCCGGTGGTGACCTGTGAGGTGGGCTTACAGAGGGGGAGACCGAGGCTGAGAGGTTCCAGAGCCAACGTGTCCACAAGCCATGACCCAGGTGGCCCACCAGGAGAGGACTGGACAGCAGTGAGGACCAGACAGAGCTCAGGTGGCCGACAGTCTGGAGCAGGCCCAGCTGGCACCACAGAGCCCCTACGAGGCCACACTCCTGAGCCACACTTCCCCCACTGCGTGATGGAGAGTGACTTTCACATGCACCCCAGACGCCATCCAGATGGAGCCAGCAGAGGGCCCACCACAAGGACTCCGGACAGGGAGGCCCAGGCAGGGCATGTGCTCCGTGGAATTAGAGAACGTGGCAGGGAGACCAGGTGTGGGCGCGGGATGGAGGGGGCCAGATGGCAGATCAAGTGTTCTTCCTGTTGCTTGCCTGTCCTCAGTGGGCTGGGGGTCCACTCAGGCTGAGGGAGGCCACAGCCCAGGGGCCTGGGAGGGAACACGCTGACCCAAACTCTGGTGGGCAACAATTTCATTGCTTTTTATCATTTTTTTCCTAGTACTGGGGGTGGAACCCAAAGCCTCACGCAAGGGCCTGACCACTGAGCCACGCCCCCAGCCCCTTTTTATTTTTTATTTTGGAACAGGGTCTGGCTATTTGCTGAGAGTCTTGCTACATTGCTGAGGCTGGCCTCCGACTTGCAATCCCCCTGCCTCAGCCTCCTGAGCCACCGGGATGACAGTCAGGTGCCATCACACACTAGGCTAAGCACTTGGTTCCGATTGCTCCGCAGGGCCAAGCCGATCAGTCCATCACTTGTGAAGCAAAATGGGAATTCGGAGGGTCTGGATCTGGCCTCGTCCCTGGGAAACAAGGAGAGTGGTACCCAAGTTCTAAGGCCGGTTCTTTGCAAGGAGACGGTTCCCGTTCCCTGGAGGGGCTGACTCCCTGAGCTGGCGTCTATGCGGCCCCAGGACATTTTCACCTCAGCTCCTCTTAGGCAAGATGGCCACGGTGAGGATCACGTTCACCTGCCCAAACCCAAACCCGAGGAATGGACTGAGAAACACAAGTACAGCAGAAAAGCCGGGCTTGTGCTGCCGGTCTTGGGGGATCTGGTGTCAGGGGAGCAGGGGCCCCAGACCAATCACACTCAGCGCTCACTCCCTGGAGCTCGAGGTCCCTCCTGGTCACTCACTGGCTGAGTGCTACGGGTATGCATCTTCCTGATGTCACCTAGGTTTCACTGTGTCCTGTTGATGGTTAAAGAAAGAGACCTTTGTGCTCTGGTGGCAGGAGTCTTGGGGGCAGTGCCTTCGGACACGTAGGCAGCTCCTACTTCTTTACCTAAGTTATGATTTCTTAGCAGAGAGATTTCTCCCCTGGCCGTCAGGCTGACCCTTTCCCGGCCTCCTGTCCGTCCAGGGGCTGTTCAGGTGCAGGGATCTGGATCTGCCACACCCATGGGTGCCATTGTGAGAGGCAACGGCTTGGAACTTTGCACTCGGCTTTGCTTACATTACAAGTAATTTTACATTTAGGGCTAAATAGTATCTTCTGAAAACGGACCACTGGGCTCTTGGTTTCTCAGTCACCAACCCATCAACCTGGTTCTGGGCCAGTGATCATTTCAAAGGAAAAAGAAATCAAAAAAAGAAAGATACAATCCACCACTCCAATTCACCCAAGAATCAAAGGAGACAGGATCTAAGGGGACGGAGAACCAGGAGTTAAAACGTGTCGCAGGGAAATCTCTCCTGACTTACTCTCGGCTGTAATCAGCCGCACGCCAAGCCGTTTTAAATTTACCGACAGCTCTTTAAGTGGCCGTCCAGCTCCTGAGGTATTTTTAGTCAAGTAGGAATTCACGTGGAGCTCCAAGGCAGGACGTGGAACCGGCAGCTGCCCTTCTGTCCCAAGGCCCCCTGCCCTTTGCCTGCAGGGGTCACCCTTCCTCATCTGCACACAATTAAGATCACTTCACCCCCAACCTGTGCAGCATCCTGAGGGTCTCCCCTGGGAGGGAGGGAGGGGACATGGCGGGGAAGGGGACACCGGGTTCTGAAGATCTGTTCTTAATCCGACACCATCTCCAGGGCAGGGGCAGATGGGGCGCCGGGGAGGTCCCCAGGAGACAGGCCCCGATGCACACCACCCAGAAAGAGCAGATCCCTCTTTCCTGGCCCCAGTCTGACCCAGCAAGGCTGAGGCTCCATCTGCAGGATCAGCTCCTGACATCGAGGCAGACAGAGGAGGCAGGGAAACAGCCCCGCGGGCCTGGAAGTCACAGGAAGGCACCCGAGTCCACAGGCACTGGGGCCACCCCAGCGCCCAAGCCCACGTGGAACCATGAGCTTTGACAGCTCCTTCTCCTCCAGGACCCTCGCAGCCGCCTCGGCTCCAGTTCACAGCAAGTCCAACAGAATCGACTCCGGAACGTGTCCAGAACCGTCCACTTTTGACCCTGACCGTCCCTGGGCTGGTCCACATCACAGTCATCTCCAACACCTCCTCACTCCCCCATGGTCCCCTCTCCACCCAGCAGCCAGAGGGACCTGCTTAAAACCAAAACCCACGTAACAGGAAACAGGAAATCGCAGGTCGGGTGTGGAGGAGCACACCTGTGATCCCAGCTACTCAGGAGGCTGAGGCAGGAGGATCTCAACTTCAAGGTCAGCCTGGGTAACATAGCCAGATCCTGTCTCAGAATCAAATAAAAGGGCTGGGGTGTAGCTCAGTGGCACGCGCTTGCCCAGCCTGCGTGAGGTCCTGGGTCCCATCCCCAGCACCAAGACACACAAAAGAGAAGAAAGAAAAAGAAAAATAGCCATTCGTGAATCAAACACGCTGGGGTGACCCATCTCACCAGTAATGGAAGCTGAACTTCTCCCGGATCTCAAGGTGCTGCAGGACCTCCCCTCTGCCTGCCCTACAGTCTGTCTCATGTCCCTGTTCTCCAGGACTGATGGCCGCCCTCTGTTTCCAGAACTTTCCAGCCTCTGTTGCCTCAATGCCTTCTCCCTCTGCCCAGAAGTCTTTCCCCCCAGGTTTATGGTGGCTTCTCTGGTCATTCAGGTCTCCGGCCAAACACCAGCTCCCGGATGGCTCACCACATTCCTCCGCCACGGTCATACTTGAATTCCAGGTACGACACCTGCCACCTGGATGTTTTCTGCTTCCTGCCTGCTGCTCGTGGGGTCTTCCGCACCCTGCATTCACACCGTGCCCACCCACATCTGCCCGTACCTGGTGGTTGAGAGTGTCTGTCCAGTGAATAAATGAGGCACCTGCAGCAACTGAACTGGGGGCCGCCTGGGGTGTTTGGGTGACAGCATCTCCCATTTCAGACACTCAGGTTTTACCAGAAACACCCTCTGTTTAAAATGCACAGAAAGGTCAGATTAATAAACTCCTGGCCCATCACATTGCAAAATGGGACGGTGTGTTCTGGAAAGAACACCAGGGTGGTGCCCTCGGCCCTGACTGAGACAAGCCACGTCCCCAGGCCACCGAGAGGTGTGGCTCCCAGTCACTCTGCCTCCTGAGGAAGTCTTTCCTCTGTGGGGGGCAGAGGTGGCCCCCAAGTGTCCCACCAAGTCCACCCAGCCAGGTTGAACCTCCTGCCCTCTCGGCAGGGCTAAAAGGACTGAGTCAGGGTCTAGAGCTCTGTCCTCGCTGCCTACTGGCATGAACCGGGCCTGTGACAATGCTCCAGAGCCTCCATGGGTGACCAGAAGTAGGACGCCAAGTCTGGAGGGAGGGCCAGAACAGGCATCCCAAGAGCTCTGGCCTGGGACCTGTCTGGGTTCTCACCTCCAATGTGCCGCTCACTGGCTGTGTGTCCTTGGGCACATTACTTGACTTCTCTGTGCCTCAGTTTACCCACAGGAATTGGTCAGCACCTGACCCACAGAGGAGCTGGAAGGGTGGATGGAGACAGTATGGAACGCAGCTGGCACAGTGCCTGGCACACAGCGAAGACACCCTGCCAATCATCCTAATGGCTGTCACTGCTCATTACCATACCTGAGCCTGGCCGGCAGAACAGCCAGTGTGGGTGCCCCAGGCAGACGGACGCCGCGCTCCTGATGCGGATGGGTCCCAGCCATGCGGGGATGCCCACGGGGACTCCTTCAATGCGGGGAATCTCTGGAGGGCTTTTAAATAGGAACGGATTCACCAGATCCACACGGGGCCCTTCGGGGGCCCTCAGGGAGGCCCCGGTGGCACTGTCCCTTTGCCACCCTGCTCTGCCTTGCTGGTCAGTGCTGGATCCACTCCCAGCTCCTCCCCGAGCCTTGGAGGCTGGGAAGGTTCACCAGGCCCCGTGGCAGAGCAGAGGCAGCGCTAAGAGGCCCAGAGGGTCGAAATCAGCCCCACAAGCCAGACCACCACTATCCGCCTCCACTGCCAGCCTCAAGCCCAGGGTTCAGGGAACAAGGCCAAGACGGCCTCCAGGGAGGTCCGTGGCTGCCCTGCTGCAGGGGGGCTGGCCAGGTCGTTGGGAAATAGTAACAAAGCATGTGGTGGCGTCACCCCGCCTGCCAGGGGCACAGATCCCCAGATGACGCCTGTCTCTCCAGCAGAAGCTCCGAGCCACCCCGGGCAGAACACACCAAGGACACACAGAGAAATAGCCAAGTGAGCCGGAGAGGAAGCTCAGCTCTGCTCTCCCGAGCTGGGTGCCCTGGGGCAAGTTACTCAGCCTCTCTGAGGCTTGGGTTTCTGATCTGTGAAACGGGGCAGCAGCAGAAGATCCCAAAGTCACGGTGAGAACAGAGGGAATACAAACGAAGGGGTCAAAGCAGCTCGCAGCTTACAGCAGGTGCTCAGTAAATGCATTTATTCTCAGTTGTAGCAGCAGACGGCCTGGAGAGCTGAGCTCAGGGTGCTAGGGCAGCTAGGAGAGCGGTCTGTCACATGGGTCAGCAGCCCCTGGACGAGTCCAGCCTGTTTGCATGGGAAGGTCACTGCACCACGGCCACGCCCCTCAACCTGGGATCCAATGAGCGGCTTTCCCACCGCGGGGGCGGAGCTGAGGAGCCGCCCAGGAGACTGAACCACCTTCAATAGAAAATGTGTACCATCTGGTCATTTAAGAAAGAGCCAGCAACCCTGCCATTTCTACTCAGCCTGGATGCAGCCAGGGCAGGCTTCCTGGAGGAGGGGGCAGCCTAACTTTCCCTGGTCAGTGTTAATCCTTGCTTTTCACAGGGTTCCTGAGGAGGATGCAGAGACCAGCAAGATCAGGGAACAGAGAAAGAAGCACCACTGCCAACCTCCATCTGAACCAAATTCTACAGCAAAGCCACAGAATGGTGGCCCAAGGGGCCCAAAAATAGTCTGCAAATCTATTTTTCGTGAACTTCAAAGTGATTAAAAATACTTGAGACAATACTGGAGGCTGGGAACTATCCCGGTCATCTGCCTCTCTGGCTCCTATGAAAAATTCTGAGGTTCTGATCACCCTGAGTCTACGCTCCACCCCGCCCCCTTTGATGATTACCTGTTCTGCAAATTAACACGATCCCCTGACCCTGCTCATCCCACATTTTGTCTGTGTCTGCGGCCTCTGCTTCACTGCCATCACGGGCCTCTTGTACAGACTCCCCGCCTCCTGCCAAACTAGGAAACAGACAAGCAATCATCACACTTTACCCATGAGAAAACCAAGGTTCAGAGAGGTTAAGTGACTTCCCTAAGGACGCCCAGTCTGGAAATGTCAGAGCTGGACAGGAACCAGCTCACCGCCCCCTCCAGACATACAGAAGACTTGGCCATTGCTCCCATTCTTCTAGGGCACTTGAATCCAAAGAGCTTTCTTTACATACACAATCATCACTGGAGAATGCAGAAGGGTTGGATTCACATAGGCCAATAAAAATTAAGGAGCCTGGTCAACAACGGACGAAGAAAGTTAAAACTCAGGATATGCCGGGCACGGTGGCACACACCTGTAATCCCGTGGCTCAGGAGGCTGAGGCAGGAGGATTGCAAGTTCAAAGCCAGCAACTTAGCGAGGCCCTGAGCAACTTAGGGAGATCCTGTCTCAAAATAAAAAATAAAATTAAAAGGACTGGGGATGTGGTCAGTAGTCAACACCCCCAAGTTCCATCCCTGATACCAAAAAAAAAAGGAAAAAAAGAATCCCTAGAGCTGTTTGACTCAGGGTGAAGACCAGAAGCAGACAGGCCTCCAAAGTCAGAGTCAGCAGATCTACTCAATCCCACGAGCACTGATTAAGCGCTTGCTGACAGCAGGATGCAGAAAGAGGCCGGCCGCCTTCAGGGGCTCACGGTCTCAGCAGCCACGTGCAGCCGATGGTTTCTGGCTAGAATGAAGGATGCACTGAGATCCCAAGGGGCAGGATGGCGTCGTGGGGACCGAATGGGCCTGGGTGGGTGTGTGACTCGCTTGGGGTGAGTGGCTGTCCCGGGGGTGGCGAGCCCATAGCAGCACCTGGTGCTGAATCTATTTCTTCCAGCTGCCCTAACTCAGGGCCACACTCAGGGTGGCTGTCTCCAGACTCTGGAGAGTCCAGGGTGGACCCAGGATAGGGCTGGCTCCAGATCAGCCACCTCCCCGCCTGATGGCCACGCCTGCGGCTCCTCTGACCTCCCCATCGCCTTCCACTGGCGCTCTGTACGTCTGTGTCCAGAATGACCACAGTCACCATGGCTGCAGGCCCTGAGGTGGCGTGACCCATCTTGACGAATGGGTGTGCAAGCCCTCCTTCAGAGGAGGCGGAAGCCCGGGTGTTAGAGGCTGGGACTTCAACACGAAGAGTCAGGGGTGGGCAGGACAGGTGGCTTTCTCCAGGTCCGGGAAAGCGGGAGCAGAGACTCTCAAGGCTGCCTCCGAGCCTCCTCTCTAGACAGTGCTCCCTGGCTCTCTGGGGGTGGAAGGAGAGGCCCTGGCTCTGAAGCTGCCAGGTGGAGCGGAGGCCTCGGGCCGGTGTGGACACGGGCAGGTCAGCCCCAGAGCCAAGGAGAGCCGCCTTCCTTCCACGGCTGTGGAAAACAGAAAGCCCCATTTATTTAGGAGCCACCAGGCGTCACACTGCGGCCGGCCCTCCCTCTACCTGATCTCTCAGTGTCTCCAGGCAAGAGCAGCAACATCAGTGTCCCAGACACTCTCCCAGGACCTCGATGGGGACATAATGGCATTTTCTCAACAAATTGTCTCGCAGCCGAAGTAATAACTTGCTTATCGATACGCCAATTCAGATCTCCATCCCCTTAACCTGCTTCTAAAAGGAGAGCAGGGCTGTCCCCAGCATCACACGGCGCAGCTTAATTACCACCATGTCCCTGCCCCCAGCCCATGGCTGCACCTCGATTAATTTTAAGCCTTTGACAGCCTCTTTGGAAACAATGTTTCTTCTCATCTCAGGTCAACATCCTCCTGCTCAATATAATAAAAATGTCCCGCCAGAGAGAAAGCAGGTATTTCTCTGGGAGGAGGCAGAGGGCGGGGAGCCCAGAACCACACCTTCAAACAGAAGCACTAAGGACCAGTCAGTGCATGCCCCCCAGGGCTGCCGTGAGGGGCTGGTCCTTGCTGGGAGGCTGCTTACCACGGGACCAGAGGTCACAATCTCAAACTCTCTCCCGGCACCGCACAGCCTTCTCAGTCCAAGTCCGCGTGGCAGGAAGGACAGGGAAAAGGAATGCCGGGAGCCACATCAAACAGTCAATCAACAAACAGTGAGTGCAGCTCAAGGCATCTGTGCTGGGTGCTAGGTACCTGGGTGAGTAACACAGTCACCATACTCAGCCTGTGCAGAGCTTAGTCTAGAAGGAGCAGCCAGCCCACCCGTAACACTGGCTCATAGGAGAGCACCGACTGAAAGACCATGGCATGGGGTCCAGGAGTCCGGGAACCGGAGGAGATGAAGGCCCAGCAGGAAGCAGCCCTGGAGGAGGGAAGACGGCACAGCGGGGGTGGCACCGTCCATCTCCTACCTGTCACACACATGCGCACCAGACACCGGGTCAGAGTGGACTCTCCAGCAGCAGTGGGGGCTGAGCTCCGCCCTCGGGCTCTCCCGGGAACGGGCTCCTTATTCTGCAGGGAGCCCAGGAGCTGTTGGAGAGCCTGCGAGAAAGGTGACGGACTGCAGGCAGGCAGCTCACACGGGGCCTGGTGGTGGGCGTGACCGTGACTGTCCCTGAGAGCTGGTCAGGGTGACTTCAGCTCATCCATGCAACTGTGAACTTCCACATCCCACCCATGAGAGGGAGGGATGCCGTCCCTCAGCATCCTTCCTAGGCTCCTGGGCAGGAAACCTCGCCTGCCTCAATTCCTGCATCTGTAAAATGGGAATGGTGATCCCGTCCTCCAGGAATCGGGAGCAAGGCTGGAAAGACCCAAGGCTGCTGCAGAAGGCCAGGCCGGGCCTCTCGCTCCCAGGAGGGTGGCGGAGGGGCAGGAGCCGAGGCTTCATGAGGGTTTGCTGATCTGTTATCACATGCTCGAAAATGTATTGGGGAAATAATTGAAAAAGCAAAATAAAATGCAGCCCATAGGTTCAAACATTTACTACGTCATTCATTGAGAACATCAACGGAAATCTAGACGTTCGAGGTTGGGGACCGCCATGTTAAGCAGGCTGTATGGAAATGACGCTGCCATTGGGTAATTGACGTGGAGGCCTCGGCTGCATGGGGTCAGACCCAGGAAGCGATCTTGAACTTGAGAAACTGCGGGTCAGTACGATGGCTTAACAGGTGGGCAGGGAAAGGGCCCCAGGAGAGGGACCCCCTCAGCGGGGTCTGCCGGGGGGCCGTTCCCTAAATTGTCTTGATATCCTCTTCACATGAGTGGGTCCTGGGTCTGTGCCCACCGGGCGCAGGCAACAGGGCCACCCTTCAGCCCTGGGCCAGGCAGGAAGCGGATGCAGAAAGAGATGCTAAGCGGAGCGTTGCTGATTGACAGCAGCAACCACTGTGCATGGAAACTTCCAGCGTGCTGGGCGGGGCTCCAGGGTTGTGTGTACAGCCCCCTTTCTTCCTCATATCCCACCTTGGATGCCATTTGACAGATGAGAAAGCTGAGGCTCAGAGAGGGCAAGCATCTTGCCCACAGTCACACAGCCAAAAAATGGCAGAACCAGGACCTGGACCTGTGGCTCCCTGCACAGGGCCCATCCTCAGACCCCCAGTCTCTGAGGAGAGGTAAGGGCCCTCCTCCTAGATGCCCATCTGGGAACAGCCGTCCACACCGCTATTGCACACACATCCTCCACCCAGGGCTGGCCTCCAAGACCACAAGGCCCCAGGCTGCAAATCAGTGGCTTGAAACACAGGACTTGCTTTTGAGAGCCAAAAAAAAAAAAAAAAAAGCCATGCTGGGTAAAGAGCAGACCTGTCCAGCAGCTGGGCCAGGGACAAGGGGCTTTTCTCTGAGAATTATTTAAGGCCCTCGTGGGAAACCCCGGTGAAGCCAGAAAGACCGTGTGTGTGTTTGCAGGGGGGCAGAGAGGAGAGGCCGGCACAATCCCTGCAGAAGGCCCCATGTGAGGAGGCCAGCAGACCTCACCCCGACGCTGTGGCGGGCATTCAAGTCCAGGCCGCCATGGCCATGGGCCCTGATGCTTATCCACCCCTCCTGGAGGCCGGCCTCCCCGCTTGACCTGCCTCTCTATCCTGCCACCAGGGGACGATGACCATTCCCATGACACAGGTGGGGAAGCCGAGGCCGACGGCGGAGGCTCGGTCGCGGTCACGCGGTGAACAGAAGGCAGAGTCCTGACCTGGATCCCGGGGCCGGTCCCGGGCACACGCTGTGCACGCGAGTAACCGGGCGGTGACGGTTCACCAGGGCGCGGCCCGAGCTGCGCAGAGGCCCGGATGTGGATAGAGTGGAGATGATGTGCACCCGCCCCTCCGCACACCTCCAGGGGGCGCCACGCAGGAGGGAGCGTGCGTGGTCGCGGTGCGCAGCACAGCGCGTTCTGGGCGGCGGGGCTCAGCATTCAGCGCTGGCCTGGCCAGGCCACCCGGGGCCGCCCTTCCCCGCAGCTGGCACTGCTGATCCAGGTCGCAGCCATGCGAGGTGGGGACTGGGTGCCCAGAGCCAACTCCCGCTGGGGAATCAATGCGCCACTTGTCGCGCTGTGCCCCAGCGGCCGCCCAGCACGCCGCCCTGTCCCTCCTGGAACCGGAGCCTGCGTCCGCTCCAGGCCTCATTTCCACGTCGTCCTTCCCGGCGGACACAAGGCCCGCTCAGTTCTGGAGCCCGGGTGGCTGCCAAGGCCGGTGGAGGGAGAAGGCCTTGAAAAGTCACTTTATAAAGCATCCCTGCTGGTGGGGCCAAGCCACAGGCCAGAGCAGCGACTTTCCATTCACTGCACGCCCCACCCAGAGGCGAGGGACTCAGTCACAGCCAGCCCTTGTTCTCACCCGCTGGGAGCCCTGGGGAGTCGCGATTCACGGGGACAGGCTTCAGAGAGCTTGGCAGCAGCCCGGCTCCTGGCGTCTTCCGCAGGGCTGCAGCCCGCTGTGGTCAGCAGAGCCGGCCTGATGCAGGACCGCTAGACGCTGGGCCCTGGGGCCCTGGTGAGTGGGGCGATGCCCAGGCCCGGAACCAACCCCGGTGGCCCAGAGAGACCCTGTTCCTGAAGCCAGCAAAGACGGGCCATGGAGCCCCTGGTACCTGGAAAGACGGCAGAGGAAAGAGCCACCTCATGGTGTCTCCCATCGTATAAAGGGGCACGAAGACTTCAAGACTTTCCCTATTCCTCCATTCACATGCACCTACTATGTGCTCCATGTTATTGCTTCAGCCACCAGGAAGGAGGTAGTGACTACAGTCTACACCCTCCTGCACCCACTTCTCAAAGTCCCCACGCTCTCCCCAGCATTTCCCATAATCAAAAGCTGTGTGACCCAGAGCATGCCACTTCCCTTTCTGTGCTTCCATGAGGGCTCTCCCAGGATTCCTGTGAATCATCATCTGGGAGCTACCGAACTCCTCAGTGGGGCCTGAATGGGACCGAGTCAGTTTCCATCACTTGCAAGCCCAAAGACTTCCCCCAAAGAAATCAGGAAAGGGGGCAAGGGACGGAAAGCAGGTCTTGGGAAGGCTGCAGAAGCGGATGAGTCACTGGGTTCATCTGCAGAGCAGATGGGAAGACCGTGGAGCCAAGGGGGTCCCCAAGGAAGAGAAGTTGTATTCACTACAGCCTTCCAACTGGCCTTAGGAGCTAAGGGTCAGAAGGGACCACAAGGAGGAAGATGCCGAAGAGTTAAATGTTAAATCAAAAGAAGGGGGGGGGGCCTTTGGTCTCCGTATTGATTCCATGTTCATTCAGCACACTATTCTGTGTGCTCAGTGAACTAGGCCCTGGGCAGGATGTGGAGGTGCAACAGGAAAATAAAACCAAAGATCAAGAAGGAACATTTCCCGCCATCTTCCCACGAGGGTCCTACAGAGTCTCAAAAGTTACTTTTCAAATTTTATCCCTTTGCTTCCTTTTTTTTTGTCATTAACTGTCCCTGCCTGCTCAGGGCAATAACCACTGCATGAGGTTCAGGAAGGCACATGGCCTGGGAATCCCTGCAGTTCTGCATTCTAATCCAGCCCTGGCTACCTCCTGGCTGTGTGCCCCTGAGCAAGTTACTCGGCCTCTCAGATCCTCAGTCCCCTTCCCTGTAGACCAGGAATAACACAGGTTTGTTTTTCAGAGGTCCATGAGATCTTGACTTTTTTTTTTTTTTTTTTTTGGAACCAGGGATTGAACTCGGGGACACTCGGCCAGTGAGCCACATCCCCAGCCCTATTTTGTATTTTATTTAGAGACAGGGTCTCACTGAGTTGCTTAGAGCCTCGCTAAGTTGTTGAGGCTGGTTTTGAACTCTCGATTCTCCTGACTCAGCCTCCCAAGTCGCTTGGATTACAGGCATGCACCACCGCACCTGGCTGAGATCTTGACTTTTAAAGCACCTCCCGCACCCGGTGTGGAGGCCAGTGCCAGCCTCCTTGTGGCTCAGCTGCACCGTGGGGTTCTGCTCCCGGGCACTCAGAAGAGCTCACAGGACATCCCTAACCAGTTCCCGATTTCCAGCCCCTTTCTGAAAAAACTCCTCCAGGGTGTTGAAAGGTCCTGGATGGGACCACAATATCCCTGACTCGATCCATTTTTAGCTGCTAAAGGTTAAGACGGGGGGAGGGGGCTCAGAAGCTGGGTCCAGGTGCCAGATTGAGACAGCGCTGAGATCCCAAATCGGGCTCGGGCTCGAGGGCCTGGGCCAGAGACTCTGCCCATAATGACACAGGAAAGCTGAGGCAGCCAAGAAGACGCAAATGACACAGGCCCTCTGCACAGCCTGCTTCCAAAAGCCAGCAGAGAACACAGGAAGACGCCAGCGTTGGCCCAGGCGCCTCCCTCGGAGTTAGAAAGAGTAACAGGTCAAGTTCCAACTTGCAATTTCATTCTATTTTGAAGTTTACTGGAAAGCAGAAAGTGACAAGGGGACCTGAGAGGCCAGCAGCCTGGAGACAGGAGGGAACCGAAATAGAGTCCACCCAACAAGGGGACAGGCCCCACAGCCTGGGGCCTTGCTGTCCCCAGTGTCCCTCAGACCATCTGATGCACCAGCCAATTACCAAGGACGGGTCACCAACCCTGCACCCCAGTCACCTCCTCAGCGCCTCTGCTGGGGGCGGGGCAGAGTTGAGGATGGTGTCATTGTCACTCAGCGGGTTTTGAAGTGAGGTGCATCCAGCGTGTCTGTCACGGGCCTCAGCTGCAGACTGGCCCCCTGCTTCCCAGCTGAGGACCCAAGGACACCAGGCCACCTGCAGGACCCCTGGTATGACCAGAGCCACACGTGGAGAATCTACTACAGGAAGGAACATCCAGGATGTCACAGCGGCCACCGCTGCTCCCCAGGACGTGCCACCACCACCTGGGTCTCCGGGAACTGCCCCAAGGCCAGCAGGCTCCATGGGCTCTGTGCCGGCAACTTCCTCCCGGGGGGGATCTGAACAATGCTGAGACAGAAGGCGTCTGGGAGGCAGAGGTGGCAGAGGGAAGCCCAGCCAGCCCGGGGCGGCCAAGCCTTGCTTCCCTGCGCGGCTCCCGCTGCTCCAGGGATCGCTGTCCAGGTTCTGATAGAGGCTCCGTCCCTCACCCTGCAGCAAAACCCCGGGCCCCGGAGTCTACGGGCCTGGCCCTCGGCCCCACCGTCCAGCCCTAGGAGCTGGAAGACCCTGGCCATGTCCCCGGGTCGCCTGCAGAGTGCAAATGGTCACAGCTCCTGGTCACCTGGGGCCTCACCAAGATCCCTCCAACCAAGCCCTGAAGGCAGCACCGGAACCTCCACCCGCACAAAAATGTCAGCTGCTGTCCCTGAGGCTGGTGGCAAAGTTTAAGAAATGACATCGCAACACCCGCGCAGCGTGGGCCAGTGCCTTGAGGGTCCTTAGAACAGAGCGCTATCCCGCCACATGGTCGGCTCCGGATTAATGAATGGCACGTCCCCCCCTGCTCAGGAATGCAGGCCTGACCCCCCGGGGACTCAAATCGCCTGGGCTCCAAAGACTTGCTTACAAGGCACCCCAGTCATTTCACCTGGTGGCTTTGGCTGTGACAAGGAAACTTCAGGACACTGGGTGGAGAAAACGCACGCCAGGCAGCAGAAGGAGACCCTCCTGAGTTGACTCCGGATTTGGGGGTGCTGTTCCCCAAGGGGAGTGTTCTGGGACATCTGGTCTCTAACATCTCGGGGTCAGGAGTGCCAGCATGGGAGACCCTGCCTGTTTCACCCCAGGAGGACAAGCAAATGCCCCTGGGGACGTGGAGGGGTGCAGGGCCCACTCCTGGGGGTTGTGTGAGTGGGCTTGGTGTGTGCGCTCACACACACACACACACACACACACACACACACACACCACATACCAGGGATTCCAGAACCCCAGGTTTAACCTCCTGGACTCCAAAGCATTCCCCAGTCTCCAGCCAGACCAGAATATAATCCCTGTAAACAGATTAAACACCATGGCAACCAGAAGCCAGCCAGACACCCAGGGCTGGGGGCAGAGCCTTGCTCTGAGATGGGAAAGAGAGGAGGTGAAGAGCTTTCCCCTGGGATGGAAGCAGGACAGTCTTGGTCTCCTACCCTGGTTCTCCGGCTCAGTCACCAGCCACCATGTTGGGAGGTGGCCCACCTGGAGGTGACCCCAGGGACCCTGGGGAGCTCGGCCTTCTCAGGCAGAGATGGACAGGGCAGGACACAACGGCAGCACCCAGGATGCCCACCCTGCTTCCGTCTTCCTCCCATGGCAGCACAGGGGCCACCCTGCAGGGCATGCGGACTCTCATGTCTGGGGAACTGAGAGCAGCAGGCGACTCCTCCTGCACGCACTGACTCCTCTGTGCTGTTGCCCAAACAGCTCCGTCAGTCAAGGCCCAGCAGAACCGGGGCAGACACCCGCAGGCTGTGCCCGGAGTGCCCCTGCTCCTCGGCCCAGCCCCGCACGTCCGTGGACACCCACAGGAAGCCTCCACGTGTGCATGTCACAAGGTGACATGAAAAGCATTCTAGAGGGGAGCGTGGTGCCCTGGCTGAGACTCCGGGGCCACATGGCCCCTCTGAGCCACCTGCTCACCCTGGCCAGCCACTCACCACCAGCACTGCCGTCTGCCCACCTCCAGAGGGGAATGAATCCTGACAGCCCCAGCCTGTGAGGGTGTGAGCACATTCAGGGTGTGAGCACATTCAGGGCAAGTGCGCCCAGTGCACACTGAAGGCCCTGTGGGTGTTGCTGCTACGGCCCAGTCATTATGAACCCCACAGGCCAGAGGGAGAGGCACTCACACACGGGGCACATCAGGGTTAGGTGGGGAGCTGCAGAGAACTAGAAAGCCAGATGCAGAGGTGTAGTCCCAGCAACTGGGGAGGCTGAGGCAGGAGGACTGCAAGTTCGAGGCCAGACTCTGCAAGTTAGTGACACCATGTCTCTAAATAAATTAGAAAGTATGGAGGACATAGCTCGGTGGTAAAGCACTTGCCTAGCATGCATACGAGGCCCTGTGTTTGCTTGACCCTCAGGTCAGCCAAAAAGAAAAGAAGCATGCAGGAAAAGCAGAGGCTCCACCACTGAGAGGGAACTGAAGCCCAGGGATCGGGATCTGTGAGGAGAAGCCACCGACGGGCAGCCACTTCTTACACAGAGCCCCAAGGACCCAGGGTAATGAGCAGCGGCTCAGCCCGGGCACACCCAGGCAGCAGCCTTGCCTGGGTGCATGCTGCACGCACCCTTGCTGGTTACCTGAAGAGGCTGACTCATGAACTCACCATGGTGAGGCTGGATTTGAATCAGGGTCCAGAACTCCAAACCCCCTCCTTTTTCTTCTTAACCATTATCCTAATGCTCCCTTAGAAATAAAGATATCGTTTCATTTCCAGTGTATCGTATTTGCCATGGGAGGAAGGAGAAGCCGAAGGCCAGTACTGAGCCCGTCACAACCACACAGAGGAGCCTCGGCGGTCCTCCCTGCCGGGAAGGTGCGGGATTCATCCAGTTTGCTCTCTTGTCCTTCCTCCCTCACAGGGTACAGCTCAGAGTCTCTGTTGTGACTTCACCATAGCAGGGTGAAAGAGGCAAGAGGACATATGTAAATGAGTGGGTGTGGCTATGTTCCAATAAAACTTTATTTACAAAAAGAGCCTGCGGGCCAGGTTGTCCATCGGGTAGAGAGCACAATGCAGCAGTCCTTAAACTCCGGACCAGCCATGCTGGTGGGAGACCTGGTGGGACAGCACCGTGCCCATAGCGGGGAAGACTGGGGGCTTCATCCACATCTCATGCACCCTCTTGCACCATGTTATCAGTGCTCCCAATAAGCACATAAGAAAAAGGTCCGGAGAAAGAAGCTTCATATGGGAACATTCAATCCACTGAGCCATTTTTTTTCTAGCAAATGAAGGAGGGTGAACGAGAGCATGGAGAGCCTTGGCTAATGCCCGGGGGGACCCAAAGCAGCTCCAGCCAGGGATCCCCTCATAGCCCTGGGGGGTTCTGCTGATCCATCACTCAGTCACCTGTAGACTCCCAGGAGAGTAACCTGCCATGACCCCAGTGCATTCCACCCTGGGGTTGGGCAGTGGGCACACTCTCATCTGACAACTTCCTCTCTGACTTTGCACTATCAGACCTTTAATCCTGGAAAGTGCTACCCACCCGGTTAGCCCAGCTGGTGACTCCACTGAATTTAGGTGTATGGAACACAGGAGTGTTTAAATTACAGCTTAGACCCAAACTTTAGTTAATACCAGAGTTACACAGTTAATTTTATAAACTTTGCATTTTAAAATAATTATAGACTCTATGCACTTAATTTTTAAATGAGCCAGCAAGGTATGGCTAATGCTAATTCCTTTCTTTTTTCCTCACAGTGCTGGGGATGGACCCCAGGGCCTCAGGTATGCCGGGCATGTGTTCCACCGCTGAGCCGCACCCTGGACCCCACATGTGAAGTCTTTGGCACCAGAAATTTGCTGTGCTGATTAAAATTGGCAATGTCTCAATAACTAAAGAAGTTTTCAACTTAAAAATCCAAACGGTTGCATCGTTTTCTACTGAGAACAATCCCAGGACTGGGTAGAATACGCAGACTGGCTTTCATTTTACAGGTGAAGAAATGGAGGCTCAGCGTAGGTAACTGTGACCCGTCCAGGATCACAGCTAAGAGGTGGCAGAGAGGAGGCTGCAAACCAGGCCTGCGTGCTTCTGGAACACTCCAAGAGCACAGCAACCCCATTCCAGTTATGACTAATATGCAACATCTCTTTGCAAAGTTTCACACAGTCCAAAAACTTAAAATGCCTGGCTCATTATTCAGATTTTTATTTTAGCCCAGAGTGCAGCAAATATCCCCAGTGTGTGTGTGCTTGCTATTTGTTGCAGCCTATGTTTAAAAGGAGGCTAATGTCCAAAATAACCCCGGGGGCTTGGCTGACAAGCAAATGTCAACCAAAAACATCAATTTTGCTGTCTGAATCGGCCTTCATTTCAACAACGGAATTTTTCTTTGCAGACTCAATAAAAACACTCTTCAGATTTAAATGCAAGGGTGGGAGGCGAGTTGGTCAAGCCAGATCCCCTTGTCTCTGGGCCCACACTAAAACCGAGGCAGTGGATCTTGATCCCTCCAATAGGTGCACATCTTCCCCCCTCACAGCTGTGAATCCCACTGGATTCTGGTTTCCCTTACCAGAGCAACCTCTAAGATCGAAATTAGGACTCCATGAAGAAGCCCTGGGGAATTAGAATTCAGGCATTTTAATTTGGTTTTAAGAGACTACACTTGTGCATTGTCTCTCATTGTTCTTTCTGAGGGAGTATATTAGTCTGTTTTCTGTTACTGTGATGAAATACCTGAGGTTGGATATTTTACAAAGAAAAGAGGTTTATTTAGCTTATAGTTCTCAAGGTTCAACATTGCCAACACTGGCTGCTCTTTTATAACAACCTTCTCACAGAGCTAATCATGGGTCCCACAAGAACCACCTTACTCCTTTCCAATGCCATCAACTCCAACAATCGCCACTAGGCCCCACCTTCCAATACTGCCAAACCAGGGACCAACCTCATTATACAACCTGAAATCATATCCAAACCATGACAGGGAAGCCAGGAGAGCCCAAGGTGGAAGAATCACTGTGAGGCTCCTGGAAAGTCCCTGGTAATTACAGAGTGGCAGACGGGACTTTGCAGCTTTATCCCCCATCCCACAAGCCTTTCTGCAAGACGACCTTGCCAGCTCCCTCCCGTTCCAGCCCCTAGAGCCTCCTGGGCCACGGTGGGCCGGCTGTGAGCAATAGCAGGAAGAGGCTCGGAAGAAAAGACGCTCCATCAGGGAAGAGGGCTCGGGAGGAGAGAAGCACCAGGCCTGGATGGATGCCTTAGAAATGGCTCCGCCAGGCCTGGCTGACAGCACGTGGAGCCAAGGCCAACCTCCAGCAGGACCCCAGCTCACCTCCAGCAGGACCCCAGCTCACCTCCACCAGGACCCCCACTCACCTCCACCAGGACCCCCGCTCACCTCCACCAGGACCCCAGCTCACCTCCACCAGGACCCCCGCTCACCTCCACCAGGACCCCCACTGACCTCCAGCAGGACCCCAACTCACCTCCACCAGGACCCCCGCTCACCCCCCAGCAGGCCCTCTCCAGCCTCCTGCTCCACAAAACCACACACAAAACCAATCAGGGGGAGAATTCTTAATCCGAAAATGCACAATCCCAAAGGCTCTGAACTCCAAAGGACACTGAGGGTCTGCCTGACGCCATGGAGGACAAGCTCACCCCAATCGCACAGGACAGGATCTATGGCCGCCCCACAAACACTGCGTGAAGTCACCTTTGGGCCACATCCCAGGTGCACAGGGACACAGATGAGTCTCTTCTTGAGTCTCAGCGCCCCCCAGATATCTCATTATATATATATATGTAAATATTCCAAATGTAAAAACAATCCCAAATGCCGGCACTTCTGCCCTGCCCAGTCCTGTCCAGCGCTGGGCCAAGGTGGCCTCAGCTGGCTCCGGGTCGGGCTGTGCTCATGGTGGTCCATCTCAACAGCCGAGTCACTGCTGATCAGCTGCTTGACGGGAAGCCCAGAGCCACCGCGCCCCAGCAGGGCCTCGGGAGCCACCCCGCAGTCCAGCAAGTCCTTCCACACATCCTGGGGACCTGGATGGCATTGGCTGCAGCTGCCTCTTCCTTCCAAGAGAGGGCCAGTCTGGCCTCAGTCTCAGAGCTGTGCCTGTCCAAGTAAGCTCTGAGCCTGCCACCCAGCCTGCAGGATGCCTGCATGTCCTTCCTCCTGTCCTTCCTCCGAGAAGCCGACATGTACAACTCAGTCCAGAAAAGACCTGGGCTCAAACCCAGACTCCACCATTTCCTGTGTGACTCTGGGAAAGCAGCTAAGCTTCTCTGGTCTGAGTTGTGTATTTATACTGACATGTATTAGCAGAAAACAGGGTTCATTAACAGCAGGGGGTTACGGACGCCATACCTTAGGTTCAGGCGAAGCAAAAAGTGAGAAAATTCAAAGAAAAACGACCAGGTAACCACTGCTGGGGGAGTCAGGCAGGTGTTGTAGGAATACCCAGGAGCCAAGGCACGTGGCCCGGCACAGCAGAGTGGGTGTGGACAGCATCCCTGCATACAGTAGGTGCTAAATAAGTGTCTGTCCTCTGGGGCCTCCGCCTCCACCCTGGAACGGAGAGGCCCAGCTTTGGGGTTTGACCAAGGCCCTGTAGTTGGAGGCAATCCCTGGGGTCGTGGGGACCTTCATCCTGGCCCAGGTGACACGAGGCACAGTCCCCAGCTGGGCAGGTCATGGCTTCTCTTATGTGAGCACCTCCTAGACAGCAGGCTGGCCCTCCTCAGTGACACTTCCTCAGGGCTCACCATTCCCAGTCTGCCCAAGCAGCACTGCCCTGTCTGTGTTCAAGTCCCCACTGTGGCCTGATGGGAGTCACATGCATGGCAGGGTGGAGGCAGGGTGGAGGCCAGGGTGGAGGCTCATCAGCACGTCTATATATTTTAAGAGACAAGAAACCATTTTTCTTGGACCTACGGACTATCCAGGACACCAGACAGCTCCCCTCCAGACGCTGGCGGGCTCTGGACATTGGGGCCAAGTCCCACTGGGCAGCAGGTGGGTTTTGGACCCACGGACAAAGAACTCGTAACCCTCTACACAGCAACACGACAGTTCAGGACCCAGAGAGTGAAGCCCACTGCTGAGCGTGGGACACCCCCACCCAGACCTGGAAGAAGACCCTTTGTTCATGGCTCTCAGGGAACCTACGCCGAGGGGGTCCCCAGCTCTCAGCCATTCCACCCCAGGTAGGCTGCTGGCTCCAGACCCCCAGCGCTCTCCCCAGGTACACAGCCTGTCTGGGGGCTGCTCCCCGGGTCAGGACGCCCCTCCTGCCCTCTCTATCTGAAGCTGAAGCACATCCTCCAAACACAGCTAGACCGGCACCCTCCAGAAGCCCCCTCTGCCTCTGCCCAGAGCCCTATGGGGGCTGCTCCTTCCTGCCGGCCTCCGTGGCCTGTCCTGCTGGGCTCTGGGTCTGGCCGTGAGCTCTGTTCGTAAGGCTCCTCACCAGGCCAGGGACGAAGTCTGTCCACAGTGCAGGCCCGGAGCCAGATGAAGGCTGCAGCCCCCGAGGGCGGCACTGCTCAGTTAATAAATATTCACGCCCTGGGACCTGGGGCCAGGCCTCGGGATGCCCCTAAACGAGAAGGGGAGACCAATCCCTGCCCTCAGGGAGCCCCTCCTAGAAGCAGGGAGGCAGGGTCAGGCACACACAAGAACGCTGCAGATGGGGATCCATGCCATGGCTGCAGTGAGGCCTCCTGCAGAGCAGGGAGGGGAACATGCAGCCATATGGTTTTGTAAATAAAGTTTTATTGAAACACACCCGGTACGCTGGTTTTCATATTCTCCATGGCAACTTCTGAGCAACAGTGACAGAGCTGAGTAGCTACAACAAACACCATGCGGCCCACACTCGAATCATTACTATCCTGCGCTTCACAGGAAGCATCTGCAGACGCCTGGCACAGGGAGCGGGGGGACTTTCAGTAGGGTGGACAGAGAAGGTCACTCTCAGAAGGTGACCAGAATGATGAGGAGGCATGAGTCATACAAATATCTGGGGTAAAGAGTTCCGGAAAGAAAGGAGAGCGGGTGCAAAGGTCCTGGGGCAGGCTCAGGCTTGGCGAACTCCAGAGACAAAGAGAGGCCAGTGCAGTTTGGGCGTAATTGAGCAGCAACGGGCACCACGCAAGGCCCCACCACGGACGCATAAGTGGAGCCTCACCGGCCATGGGGAGCTTCTTGCTCATAACCTCAGGAGCAATTCTGAAAGCCAGGGAAGGTGTCCAGGTTTTCTTGCACTTAGGAGGAGGGCTAACAGAACCTCCCAGAACCACATCTCCTGCCTGCACCTCCAGCTGGCTTCTCCCAGGCCTCAGCCTGCCCCACCACTGCCCTGGGGCCCTTCAGGGTTCAGACAAAAGGCTCCTTCTAGAATCAGGGAACCCGCAGGCCACGCCCCTGTCTCCGCCCACACTATTATTTTTATTTAGAAAGACTCACTCTTTCTTTCCTTACCTCCGTGGTTGGAAAAGAACTGTGAGTTCCCTTTGAAATCACAGGTTTAAGACACAAGCTCTACATATTTCCTTTAAATACAATAAATACATTTTTTAAAATGTTCAGCTGTCTACACCGAAAATCATCACAGCGACACTCCGGAAAATGATTGTTAAACCTCAAAGCTACTGAGACCTGGTTAATTCTGGCCCACAACTCCCCACATCAGAGTGCCAGGTGGGCCCGGGGTCACACTCCAGGGGGTCGGTGAGGGCAGCCGAAGGGCACAGCCCCTGCTCTGGGGTCGGACAGAACCTCACCCTGACCCTGCCGGGTCCCAGCTGGTGCTGCTGGCCCAGTCAGCCCTCTAGAACCTCAGACTCCTCCTTTGGGAAATGAAGCCGGTCACGCGGGGCTGATGCAAGAGTTCAGAGAGGGACATGGTTTGGCCCCAGTCCTGACACACAGCACATGTTCAGTGATCACGGCGGCCCTGATTACAGATGTGCAACTATTTACCATCATCAGTATGTACAGAACATGCCCTCTGACCTCTCACAATGTGTCTCCTGCTGCTGATGCGGCTGAGCCTCAGAGACCTCGGCAGCCCCCCGCCCGTCACCCCGAGGTCCTCTTGCTACCTAGGGCCTTCGGGCCGCTGGGCAGGGTGGTGGTTTTCCACCAGTTTCACCAAACACAATCTCTTTTTCAACTTTCCTTTTGTTTTGTTTCCAGAGGCTCCAGATTAACAGTCTTTCAAAGAGGAGGAGGAAAGAAATTGCAGCCGACAACCTTCCTTCTGCTGGTCCCTGCTGGGTGGGGAGGCAGCTATTCAGACTCAATCAGCTACCTGGGTCACTGGCTGAAATCCCTCCCTGCAGGGCTGGGGGTGGACCAGAGTGGCTGTGGAGCCCCAGGGACCTCCGCCCTCAGCCCAGAAGGCAGCCATGTCTCAGGAGCATCCTCTAAAAAAGTGCCACCTCTCACTTTGACCCTGTGGGAGGGAGGTGCCAGGCACAGCCACCTGAATGTGACACCCTGCAGGCTGTGAGGATCAAAGCCGTCCCTTGCAGCGGACGGTCCCAAATTCACTCTGAAACCCCTCGGCCCTGGTCCCCGAGAGCTTCAGTGAGGAAATCATCACATCATCACCGGCAGCCTGTCCCTTAGAGTGAGCAAAGCCAGGTGACAGGAAGGCAGCCACCAGGCCTGCGGGGTTGGCGGCAAGGAGAGCGCCGGCCACCAAGTCACCACCATGTAGGAAGATCCACGGCATGATGGGGGGGCTGACTTCGGGCCTCGGGTGCTCGCTCGGCTCCTGTCACATCGCCACCTTGCAGGTCACAGGGAAACACAGCTGGGTGCTGGGACGGTGACCTGCGAGGCTCCTGGATAGGCTGGGGTGCCCAGATGAACCCACTGCTGGGTGTGTCTGCAAGGTGAGCACACGGGCTCAGTGAAGCCGGTGGCCCTCCCAGTGGCGGGAGCATTGAAGCCCCCGAGGACACAGGAGAACACAGAGCAGGACCTGGAGACCTACCTTTCCCGCCTCGACACTGGGCTGGGCTGCCAGCCACCTTCCCTAGCCCTGCACTGGCTGGTCCTCAGACCTCGGGACGGGACCAGCTTTCCTGGGTCTCCAGCTACAGACAGTGGGGCTTCCTGCCTTCCACAGTCTTCTGAGCCAGTTCCCACGATGGCTCCCTCTCTCCCTCTAGATAGAGACAGGTGGGGCCACGCCCACGCTCTGTCACCCCTCAGCATCCTGCAGGGCATTGGTTCCAGGACCCTCCTCAAAAACCAAAATCCATGGCTGCTCAGGTCCCTTACCAAAGCCCAGCTGCAGCATCTGCAGATGACCCCCACGCAGCATCCCCACGCCCCCAATCACCCAGACGACTCCTAAGACCGCAGACGACGCTGATGCTGTGTAAACAGCGTTCTCCTTGTTTATTGACAAGGAAAAGAAAAAGTGGAATGATCCAAAGTATATGGTAATAATGGCAAAATGGGCAGAGTTCAACAAGGAAAGGCCAAGCAATCAGAAATACATGAGTAAATGAAAACAAAGCCGCCTCCAGAGCAGGGGAGGCCGAGCTTCGCTCCAAAGCTACAGCAATATCACTTCGGGCTCCGCAGCCGTAAGGTCCCTGTGGAACTGCTCCATCCTCCAGCTGCAGGGCCAGGTAGCCACAGAAAATACAGAAACTAAAGGGCATGCTGGGTTCCAATAAAACTTTATTTATAAAAACAGGCAGCTGGCTGGATTTGGCCTTGGGAGCTCATTCTGCTGCCCCCTGATTCAGGGCAGAGCTTCTCAAACCTCCACGTGTACAGTCGACACCCAGGGGTGGCGTTAAAGCGCGGACTCTGATTTGGTGGGTCTGGGGCGGGGCCTGAGCTTGTGCCTTGCTAACAAGCTCTTGGAGGATGCTCGTGCCTCAGGCCCAAGGAGCACGCTCGGAGCATCGAGAGAAAACGCTGCAAAAAGAAAAGAAGAAGAAACACCTAAAAAGTTTCTAAAGCTACCCAAACCCCAATTTAAGAAGCACTTAGCTGAATGCAGTATAGAAAACTAATTTATTTTCTCATCACCATGGAAAAGAGTTATGCGATTTAAGTCCATCTTGAAAAGTGGAATACCATGTCATTGGTGATGGAGGAGGGAGTTCACTATCATTATCAGAAGGCAAAATGCTACACAGTTTTTAAGCAGTGCTGTGCATTTTCTGGCAAGCAGTTAACAGCAACAGATAGCAATCAATGCAGGTAACGAATCCATTTGAAGGCAGGCCATGGCTGGTAAATCACATTGTCCAATAAAGCTCTGAATTAGCAACAGTATGACCCAGAGCACTTCTGGTAAAGCGAATCCTCTTTGGAATGTGACAGACAGCAGGGGAGTGTGGCTCCAAGACAAGCCTGGGGGATGCTAAGGGAGCCCCAGTCCCTCCCCAGGTCCCCCAGAGGGATCCGGGAGCTCTGGAGGAGGCTGGGGAAGCTCACACCTGGGAAGTGGAGTTGAGCCTCTTGCACCATGTCACCAGGACGCTGCCGAGGGACTGATTCCCCACAGGCAGGTGCCAATTTCTGGATTTCACATGTAGAAGTCTCTAACACATCTCTCCACCATTCAGCTTACGAGAAGATCAAAAACGGATGGTTCCACTTATACACCGTTGGTGGGACTGGTACTGCCACTTTGGAAAACAGTTTGATGATTTTTTAAAAAGTTCAATGTAAATTTGCCATATGACCTGACAATTCCAGTCCCTTACCCAAGAGAAACAAAGACACATCCATGCATAAGTTCCTATGCGCAGGCTCACACCGGTGGGACTCATAATGGCCAGAAAGTGGACAACACAAGTGTCCATCAAATGGCAAGTGGATAAATCCAATATGGCGCACCTTACAGTGGGAGGTGGCCTGACCTCCAAAACACCATGCTAACTGGGAGGAGCCAGATGCTAAGACCACAGATGATTCCATTTATGGTCCAGAACAGGACTGTCCCCTGCAGCAGCAGATGACCAGTTGCCCGGGGAATGACTTCAACACACATAAGCAGCCTCGCAGGGGTGAAAAAGACACCCTAAAACTAGATTACGGTGATGGCTTGTGGAACCATCAATCAGTTTATTAACCATCCCCAGATAGAATTCTCAAAAGGACTAAATTTTTGATACTGAAATGTATGAATATTTGTTGTTTCCTGTTAAGATACATAAATTCATTCTTGTAGTTTTTTAGAAAAAAATGGAAGGTTTCCCTTGTGTTTTTTCTTTTTCATGGTTCCCCTCTCCAGTTCTTATAACTTAGGAACGCCCAAGGGCTTGGTTATTCTAGAAGAGGCTGAAGCAAGTCTGACCCAGACCAACACCCTGGAGTTTGACTGTCTCCTCGAGGCCCAGAAGCCACTCCCAGGGGCCCAGCCTCGGCTTTGACAGTGATGCTGCCTCCATCAAAGCCACAGGGGGCAGAGGGCAGTGTCCTCAGAGGCAGGACCTCCTCTAATTCCAATCCAACCCCAGCCTCTAGCTGGCCAAGGCCCAGCCCCCAGGGGGAGCAGCAGAGAGAGTTCTCGCACAGAGGCCTGAGCCATGGGGACAAGGAACACTGCCTGCCGGAGGGCCTGGCTCACCCCACCCCAGACCCCCCACGTACCCACCGGGTGGCATGCTTTGGGAAGCTTGGGGACACCCTGAACAGTGACTCTCTAAAGCCCAGAAGCCACTCCTGATGCTTGGAAGTGAACAGAATCCCTGAGGATTGAGCTTTGGCTGGCCCCAGGTGGGCCAGGAACATCTGAAGGAATTGTGACCTGTCACGACAGCTCTTTTTTTTGAAAAACCGTGTTTCCAGCTGGTGGAGAAAACACAAAAATCAGCAGGCAAGGGCAGGAGGGGCCGGGCAAGGACCCAGCCCTGTGTGGCCCTCTGCCCTCAACTGGCTCCATCATCCACAGACACCCTGGCAGGCAGCAGCCAGCTCAGAGTCAAGGACAGACCAGGGGTTGGGACACGGGGAAGCACAGCGACACTGGTTATTGGGGAGCTGGACCAGGTGGCCACGCCTGCCAGGTGAAGCCTCAGGACCTAAAGGATGGGACCAGCCAGCTGATGGCGTGACAGCGTCCCTTTGTCCCCCAGAGGTGTTTGGATGAGGACTGGCTTCACACCCAGAGGTCTGGACCTCTCTTTCTCTCTTTCCATTGAAAAAGAAAGCATCTAAGATACCGGAGAACACAGTAAAGTCCCAACTCCATTTCTTTTCCTACTTTTTTTCCTGTCTTTCCGAGCGCAAGGCTGGCTGAGCTTATCAAGGGCCAGCAAACTACATCTTAGCTCTGATCCTTTCGAGAAATCCATTTGGCGCCTTTAACATTTCATTTGGCAGATTGAATTCCGGACATGTATTTATGGGCTGGGTTTGCCCTTAACAGAGTATTGCATAAATCCCATTACAGTATCCACTTCAGCGCGTTGGGGGCTTTCTAAGCCAGGGCTTTATCTAAGTGGACAGCCCTGGAATGACCTGGCCCGGCTCACACACGCCCCCTCCCAGCCCCAGCCTGGGCGGATTGTCTCTGTCACCATCAATGTCAAGCGGAGTTCCAGGGGACATTATTCTGCACACATCTCAGAACGAGGCATGTCCCAGCCTCAAAGGAGAGGTGACAGCATGTCATCGCACCCCCAGGGGCCCAGGGCTTCCCTGCCAAGACCCCCCACCCTCTTTCCGGCAACGGAGAAGGTCTGTTCACAGCCAGTGCTTTGCAATATTAAGCACCCAACAATACGATGGATTTCTTCAATTTCTGAAAACAAAACATTATAAAGAAAAGTGGAAAAAAAAAATGAGAAAACACAAAAGATCCGGGTGAGCGACGCTCTGTAAGCTGGTTCTATGTAGCCCTTGGGTTAACCATTTCATAAAATGGAATTAGCAACCCTGACGACACTATTTATGCAGGTGGACGGGCTGCTGGAGGCCCTGCCCAGCACACAGTAGGTGCTCACTGCTGCATGACCTGGACTGCACACACTGGGGTCTCTCCATTTGCTCCCTCGGGGCCCCAGCTGGATGCTCCAGGCTTCCTCTGGGGAAGGAGCTCAGGGTCCAGTCTGGCCCACCTGACACGAGGCAGGGACCCACACAAGGGCTGGGTCACCTGCAGCACCTGTCCGGGGGGAGACACAAAACTCACCAGCCACTGACTTTCCACAGACTCTGGGGCGGAAGTGCAGGGCCAGTGACTGCCACAGGGTCGGGTCCAGAGCCCACGTCAAGCTACAGGAACCACACCTAGCCTTCCGGAAACTTCTCTTTCCAAGGCACAGACCCAGCATTGAGGCATTGAGGTGCTGGGTCTGGCAACTGGGTCCCCCCAGACCCAGCACCTCAATGCCTTCTTCTGCCACACAAGTGAGTTTTTAAACAGGAAGCAGCAGCTTCTGTGAAGGAAGAAGCCACAGGACACGGCTGTTCCAGGCTCTGCCCCCGCTGGAGGCGGCTGTGCTTTGTACATCCAGTCTGGCCTCCGAGCTTTGGAGGTGAACGTCACACAGGATGGAATCCCAGGAGTCCTCACTGATTCACTCAACCAACCTCGACAAAGGCCCTACTATGTGCCAGTGTCCAGCTAGGCAGAAGGGGATCCAGTGCACTAAAAGCCCAGTGCCCTAATCCTCTTAGCGACTCCATTTTCATCCTGTCCCCCTTGAGCAGCGGGACCAAGGCTGTGCACCTCCGGGATGACTTCCATGTGCCACAGGAAGCAAGGGACGTGCAAGGCTTCACTTACTCCCAGCTCAGAAAGGAGGACACAGAGGCTCAGAGAGGTAAAGCAACTTGCCTGAGCTCACACAGACAGGAAGAGGTGGAGGGATCCACAACAAGGCTGTTGGGCCCCAGAGTCTCAAAACCACTGCTCCACCTTGACCTTCAAAGTGTTTTGCAGCTGTGATCTCAGAATCCCCGGTCTCCAGGCCTGGTGTCAGCACAGAGTAGGGGCCACACCAGTGTTTGCCAAATGGAAGGCGATCGTTTAACTTAAAGCTACTGCAATCACATTCAGCTTTGAGGCTGTGGGTGAGGAACGAGGTCATTCTATAAAAATGGAAAGCAGAGATTTGCCCTGGGGAGTTTCCTGGAGTCAGGGACAGGAGTGCAGAGAGGAAGTTACTTCTAGTGACAGGAGGGCTAAGACGTGGCCTCGATACATCATGATTAAATGAGATGTACTGGAGGCCGGGGTGGTAGTGCACACCTGAAATCCCAGGGACTCAGGAGGCCGGAGCAGGAGGGTCACAGGTTTGAGGCCAGCCTCAGCAACTTAGTGAGGCCCTAAGAAACTTAGCAAGACCCGGTGTCAAAATGAAATATGAAAAAGGCTTTGGATGTGACTCAGGGGTTAAACAGCCCTGGGTTCAGTCCCCAGTACCCCTCCCCAAAAAAGAGAGAGAACTATGTGACAGTTCAGAAATACCATTTAAATCTCCACGGCACTCACTTGCCTTCCTCTGGGAAACCGACACTCCCGTGGAGCTCATGCAGAAGGGCAGGGCCTTACCCAACCACTTGGGTCACACAGGGAAGAGAGAAATCAAGACAACCGCACCCCCTCTGCCACCCACGTGCTCCCCGGGGGAACATCCAGAGGCCATGCGTGCAAAATGGTTGATAATAACTGCAAGAGCTGACCTTCTTGTGTGCCTGGGGCGGGGGGGGCAGGCCCACGATAGATAATCCTCCCGCATGATCTCATTTAATCCTCACAAGATCCTTGCATGGCAGGTAAAGAATACTGGTTGCATTTTACAGACAGGAGAACGGAGTGGAGCCAAGCCCTGAACGTGGACCATCCCTGGGAGGGTTCCCAGTCCTCAGATGACATCTTGCAACATTTTGTGCAAAGAACACCAAAGATCATGCCAAGAAAAAAATAATAATAATAATAAAGCATGCCTGCCCAAATCTGAACATCTCAGACACAGAGGCTGGGGATCTGGAACCGTCTGGCCTGGGGGGAACAAGGGGCCTGCTTCCAGGTTAACGGCATCCCCCTGGTCTGAACTCCCACATGTGGCCACAAAACCCCCTCTCCAAGCCCAGCACCCTCTGTCTCTAATCATACTGGGCTCCGCAGAAACCAAGAAGGCATCTGGGGACAGGCGATCTTTATCTGTACCAAATGTTTCCTGGAGTCGCTCCAGGAAACCGTCCCACGTTAAGCCAATGTGCACGATGTCACCCACATCTGCCCGGCATGTGCTGTGATCCATATTGCAACACTGGGAATGGAAAGGTCTCAGAGCACCAGCCTAGCAAATACCACCAGGCCCAACGGGCTTCAGCCAGCCTGCTTCTCAGGGAGCCGTCACCTAGGGTAGGAGGACAGGCGAAGAGGAATCAGGGCCCCTTCCGAGGACCATCTCCACGCGCCAGTTACAGGAAAGTTTTTCCTGGGGGCAGGAGGACCTCTCGGAAGTGTGCAAAACATAAATCTGGTGGTGGAATTCACTTTCCTGGACTCTGACATCATTTCCCCAGGGCCCAATCGTGCTTCGTGACAGTGGGCACAAGGGGACTGAGGGCTGGTCCCTGCCTGGCACGGCAGCCATCTGCGAGGAGCCACGCATACTTGTAACGGAATTCTTGAGGTCTGCAGGGGAACCAAAATTACAAAACATCAGAGGGAGGAAAACCCTCAAAGGAACATTCAGGGAAAAGGGTTAGCAGAACCAAACCAGTGGGAGACCTTTACTCTGTGAGAGGAAGGGGGTGGGCTTCCAAAACTCCTGGGGGCTCCCCATGGTCAGAGGTGGAAGAGCTAACAGATCAGCTATTCTGGAATCCCTGCAGGAGTAGCTGGGAGCTGGAGGGAAGCTGTCTGTCTGTTGGGACCAGAAGACAGTGGTAAGGACCGGGCTATCCTCCAGCTCAGCTTGGCAGGTGACAGGCCCAGCACTCTCATATCCATCTCTTGGCCCCACCTGGTGATCGTGATTAAGACAGTGACCACCACTCCTTTGTTCCACCAGAAGACTCCACTGCACAGGACACCAATGTCCTGGCTACATGGACAGCTGAGTGTGTCTGTGGCCAAGGTAACTGCAGAGTGGAGACCAGGATTTACATACACGAGCTCAACAGACCTTCCACTCCCTGACACCACCTCTCCCTCCTGCATCCACTGCAGGCATGGCTAGCTGATCACAGAACGTGCCTCTGAACCCAGGTGCGGCCTCAGAATCTCCCACCGCCTTCCAGCTGTCCCCATGAATCAGAGTTGATGGATGGGTGAGAGAAATCTGTTTCCCTGCTCTCTAGAATCTCACCAGAAACTGGAAAAAACAGCCAGTCCCAGGGAAACAGGCACCTCTTGTCTGAAGGTTGAAAAGGGAAAATTCTAAATTAGTCATCCCTCCAAAGGCCTTCATAATTTCTTTGGCATACCTGTGTATATCTTATGCTATTAGTTACGCAGTGTTTACTTGAATAGAATATTTTAAAGAGAAATGCACAACTCTACCCTAAGAGAAAAACGAGTTGGCACATGCCATAACCAGAAGATAATGTGGGAAGGAAAAGGGGGGGGGGGAAGAGGAGGGGAAAGGAGGGAGGGAGGGAGGGAGGGAAGGAGGGAGGAAGCAAGGAAGGAAAAACCACAGCTCTGGCTACCAGCTTGAATGCAGAATGAACCCATAATTTCTGTTATCTTTTCTGATTAAAGAAACACATGTTCACTGCAGAAAATATAGACAACAAAGATCCGGGAGAGACGCTGAGCCAGAGGCCCTGCCTGTCACTCACACGGTCAGCAAGAACTGGGAGACCAGAAGAGCTCTCAGAGGCCTTAAGTCCCCCAGACCCAAGTTCAAATCCTGCCTCTGCCCCCACCAGCTATGCAGCCTGGAAGTAGAAGCAGGACTTTACCTCCTCCTCAGAACCAGGATGCTAAGGTCCACTGCAGTGTCCACCTGAGGGTCAGGTGCACTTGCATTTAAGTGGCTAGCATGGTCTGTGATTGCCCCATAAAACCTGGCTTCCTGTGTGTTACCGCTTGGCTTGCTGCTCTCTGCTACGATCTGCAACAGGCCAGGCTGGGGACTTTCTGGGGACTCAGCAGGGGTGGGTCTCACCCTTTGGCATCAAGGCAATTGACATGGCAGCGGCATTTACAGCAAAGGTGGAGGAAGGAGAAAAGGCTGAGTTCCAACATGAGCTAACAGTGTGTCTGTGGGCATGACAGTGCGGCTGTGGGCGTGGCTGTGTGGGCGTGGCTGTGTGGGCGTGGCTGTGTGGGCGTGGTCATGGCAGTGGGCAGGGCTAGTGCGGGCGTGTCTAAGACTGTGGGTGTGGCAGTGCAGGTGTGGGTGTGACCGTGGCTGTGGGCATGAGTGTAAGCATGGGCGTGGCTGAGGCTGTGGGCGTGGCTGAGGCTGTGGGCGTGGCATTTGCCCTCCTTTGACAAGGACTCCCGCCAGGCCTCCCTGGCTTCTCGTGACTGCAGGAGACAACACGGGACGTGGAATCACGCCAGGCACACAGTAAAACAAATACTGCACATTTTGGTCAAGTTATTATCATTGATTGTTATTATCACTATCATTTCTTCATTCATAAACAGGGACAGAAAGGTTCAAAGGATAAATCTGGCACAGAGAAAGGTTTTGTTTAGTTCGGACACCCTAATGCTGAAACAAGAAAAAAACTGAATTAGTTGCCAATATCTATCAGGGATCATACTACACATGCAAATTTCTGGTTCCTTTTAAAACATCAAGAGCAGATGACCTCGGCCTGGTTCTCTTCCAGCCACACTCAGTGGAGACCAGGGGCCTCTGTCAGCTCCAGGCAGAGCCTCTGTGTTCTGCCTGCCGCAGGCCTCACCATTCCCTACCACCCCACACACATTCCACAGCACACACCTACTCCAGCCTAAGGGTATGAGCGTTTTTGACCCTTGCTTCAATTCCTTAAGGTCCCGCCTTCATTCAAAATCCCCGAACCTCTTTTCTTGAACTTGCTCTTTTTTTTAAATATCAAGCACTCAAAGTAGCAATGGCAAGAATAGATAATGAATAAGATTAAGTATCCCCTCAGGAAATGCTCAGCAACATTAAGTGCCAGATAATGGACAAGGATAAAGATAGGATCACATGGAAAGGAGGACAGTGATCCAGCTGTCTGCAACAGACTCCACACGTGATCCAAATAAGAGCTGCCAGAACCCAAGGATCAAAAGTTTTAAAGTTCTTTGGGCTTCCCCCTCTATGGTGGTTAATTTCATTTGCTGACCGGGCCAGGAGGTGCTCAGATATGTGATCCAACACGACTCTGGGTGTGTCTGTGAATGTCTCTGGATAAGACTAACAGGCGAAGGTCAGTAAATGCTCCTTTGACTGAGTGAGGCAAACGGCCCCTCCGAATGTGGTGGGCTCTTCCTAATCAGTGAAAGGATTCAGTGGAGCAAAAAGGCTGCCCACCCTCACGTTAGGGCAACTGCCCCTGCCTGATGGCTTGATCTTTTCCTGCCTTTGGACTCAGCTCTTCCCAGAGCTCAAGGTTGGAATTATTCACCCCACTCTCCTGGGTCCTGTAGGGTGAGTGGATTTCTCAGCCTCTACAACCCCAGGAGCCACTTCCTTACGACACACACACAACCCACTGGTTCTGTGTCTGGAGAAGCCTGACTAGAGACGTGTTATCAAGCTGATGTTATCAAAGCCCAGAACCAACAGAGGATCAGAACCAAAGAACCACGAGTTGCCCAGCTCTTCCCACAAACCGTCATTTAACCGCGGAGGCCCAACCGCCTGGAGGCTCACCAGCTGCTCTGGGCTGGCTGGAGCCCAAGACAGGGTCCTCCAGGGATTGCTGACGGGAGGCACAGCTCCCCCAGGAGCCTTAGCGACCCTCCACCTGCTTCTCTGAAGCTAGTTCTCCACACCCTCAGTCTCTCCACAGGCAGAAGCAAGACCACCTTATCCCTCTAAAATGAGTGACTCCAGGTTTGGCCCTCTCCCCAGACTAAACAGAATCACCTGAGGGGGCATCTGAAAGTTCTCCCCAAGTTCATCCTCTGCATGCTCTCAGGGAACACATGTTGCTCAGCAAGGACAACAAAAGTTATTGATCCATTCTGAATACATTCTATGGTGGTCTAGCTCAGTGTCCCAGCCCAGGAGCACTGGAGCCAGGCCCACTCTCAATCTCAGCTCAGTCTAGGCCAGGCCCTTAACTCCTGTAAAATGAGTATGAAGGTGGCAGGTACCTCCTTGCAGGTTGTTAGGATTACAACACTTAATTTGCCAGGTGTGGTGGTGAACACCTTTAAATAATCTCAAAGACTCGGGAGGCTGAGGCTGGAGGATCACGAGTTCCAAACCAGCCTCAGCAATTTAGTGAGGAGGCCCTAAGCAACTTAGCAAGACCTTGTCTCAAAATAAAAAATAAAAAGGGCTGGGGATGTGACTCAATCCCCAGTCCAAAAAAAAAGAAAAAAAAAGCACTTTATTCAAGAGTTAATTCAAGGGCTTAACATACGCATGGCAAACAAAACCCTCAATAAGTGCTTGCTGCCTCAGTGACTGTTGGTGTTTTATGGTATTCATCTACCTATTGTATTTAAATATCATGGTATCATGTAGCCTTTTCTAATGTGGATAGTGGAAACATTTTTAATACTATTGTGCATGAAACAGTTTCATAGCATAGTTTTTGGATTTGTAGCATTCAAAAACTTTCTTATTTTTGGACTTTGGATTTTTTGGATTAGAGAAGTTCAACCTTAAAATGAGCCCTCACTCCAAGGTCTTCACCCATCCGGGGGATAGTCAGGCATCAGGTTAGCACACACCTGCTGCAGGACCTCTCGGAAGGTGGGGCATTCCACAGAGGGAAGGAGGCAGCTCTCAAGAAGAGGCTGAGAGGAGCCAGGACAGGTGGGGTGGCCTCCAGGGAGGCAGAGGCCCTGGGCTTGAAGCTCCTCCAGCATCCTTGCTGGGTTGGGCAGACCGGAGCCTTCTCATCTCCGGTCACTTAGTCTATTCTAAATGAAGGACTCAAAGTCACTTAGAGAAAAGGCTCAGGATGAAACAAGACACTCCTCATCTTCAAAATTGAAAAATAAAAAATTAAAAAGTTTCTCCAAACAGTGTCCCTATTTTGTTCCAGAGGAAACCAGGCAGGTGAAGCTGCACGGGGCATCTGGCAGCACTGTGTAGTTGTGGGAGCGCAGGTGCCCAGCCGGGCTGACTTGTCTGGATCTCCGCTCTGTGGCATCCTGGCTGGGAAAACGTGAGAAAGTACCTCAGCCTCTCTGTGCTGTGGTTTCTTCAGAAGTAAAACGGACATAGCAACACACTTCTTGGAGAGGATGGCTGACAGCCAAGTGTGCTAAGGAACACCCGCCAGGGCAAGCCTGGCACGTAGTAAGTGTTCAGTGAACGTGTGTCTATGACTGTCCGGAGCTCTGTGCAGGGAGGTCTCACTGCACAATGCCCAACACCAGGAGCAGAGAACGGGCTCAGGAAGCCTGGGTTCCATCCCCACGGCAGCCCCTTACACACGGACGCGTTCACAGCCCAGCCAGGCTGTCCGGAGGCCACTCCGGCCGCGGCTTCGCTGGGATCCCCCTGCCCACCACTCCTCCCTCCTGGGATCTAATCCAGACGTCCACACGCATCCCGTCCTCGTACCGGGGCCCACGGACTTTTTAAAGCCAAAGCTGATTATTCCCCAGCTTCCCACTCCCCAGTAATTTCCCCTTATGCTTCGAAAAAAGTCCACCCCCTGCCCGGGTCTCAGTCTCCACGCTCCGCGCGATTCAGCCCGGGAACGTCTCTCCGCACCCTTGGCCTCAGTGTGATCGGCTGGTCTCTGGATCCCAAATGCCCCGCCCAGCTTGCTGTGCCCGCCCCTCATGCAAAGCCTCCGCCCACAAGGCTCAGGTGCCCATCATCCTCAAAGAGGGCTTCACCCGCCCCCTAGGCCGGTCTCCACCACGTCCACCTACAGCTCCTCCAGCACCCAAGGGCACAAGTGCGCCCGAACAGAGTCTACCCTTAGGGTTCACCACGGCTCCCTCTGCCAGGACGCAGGGACCCTCTGTGTTCTGTTCACGACATTCACTGCCTAGGACAACACCTGGCACACAGTAGGTACTCAATACGCATGTTGCAATTGATGCAGGTGGAAAGACTCAGCAGATGAAGGGAGGGCACTGTTTTCAAACATACACTGATGTGGCCCGAGAATCTAGTGCACATAGTAGGCGCTCAACAAATACCTGTCAAGATAGAGGCTGAAGGAATGAACGGACGATGGGCAGCCCCGATGTGTCCCTAGAACCTAGCTGCAGGGCCCGGTGAATAAACAGAAGGTGCTCAATAAATATCTGTTGAGATAAAAATGGGTTGAAAGGAATGGATGAGGGTGAGTGGAACCCCAGGAACCTAGCCTCGTGCCTGGCGTACAGTGGGCGCTACATAAGTGGCATTTGGGAATGGTGTCCACTTTAAAAAAAAGAGGTGACACTCGTGCAGTGAACAGCTGGAGGTCACTCTTGGGACCAGGGCTCTCCTTGCAGGGTTTCCAGCCAGGCACACCGGGAGCCCTTGCCCAGCCCTGTCTGGAGGTTCTTCTTGGCAGGGCCCAGGCTCCAGGGCTCTTCCCCTTGCTGGTTAGGAAGTCCCAGCCTCCGCCCCAGCGTGGAGGCTCCTAATTAATGCTCTTGTGGGCCCTATTGTCTGCCTCCTGTCACCAGCAGAGAAACAGCTGCTTACCCACCGGCTCTCCCTGGGGCTTCTGTGCTGGGTGCAAATGCCTGTTATGCCCTGCACACTTGGCAGCAGAAGGGACCAAAGAAAACGGTGTTTCCTTGTAACAGGTCGAAGAGCTTCCACAGGGTCACTGGACCTCCTCTGCCTCTGTCCGTCCAGCCCACCTTCCTTGTGGGCTGCTGAAAGGACCCAGTGAAGCCTCAGCGGGGCTCAGTTCACATCTGGACGTCCTGACGCTCATTCACTTCTGTTGCTTGAGTGCTGGGAATGGAACCCAGGGCCTCCCACAGGCCAGGCAAGGGCCCAGCACTGCCACACCCAGCCCTTTATGTTTAAATATTAACTTAAACTTCACAACCACCTTTCCAGGCAGGGCCACTGCCGCCCCATCTCACAGTGATGACACTGAGGCTGGAGAGGACATTCACTGGTCCAACCTTGCACAAGTGGATCCCGGCTCCAAACCCAGGCCCTGGGTTCCCACGCACCGGGCCAAGTCGCCTGTTCCAGAAAAAAGTGGGCCAGACGCTCCCCGAGGGCCGCGGTCAAGGTCAGAGTGCTCCCCATCCTGAGAGGCGGATCCCTCCCGGAAACACGGCTGCCTTCAGCCAGGCAGAGAGGCAGGGCGGAGGCAGGGAGGTGCCCCTCTGAACTGCAGCCAGCTCAGGACCCCGGTCCGCGCAGAGTGGGGCCGGGGGCCCACCCGCAGCAGAGGCCCCAGGTCCTTCGCAGGGCGGAGGCGGCCAGAGCAGAGGAGCCCCGAGCGTCCCGGATGTCCCGGGTCCAGGCTGGGGAGAGGGAGCCCCAGCCCTTCGCCCTCCGCCCTCCCAGGAGCCTGTGGATCCCACCCTGCGAGTGCTTTCCACCACTCAGTCGGCGGCAATCGATTATTCACGACCTCGCGGCCTGCAGACCCAGACCTTCCGCGTGGGCAGGACCGTTTCTGGATGCTGCCTAGCAGCCGGCTCTGAGCTGCCAGCAGCCATAGTTTATTCCCTCCCTCCTCCAAAACTCCCAAGCCCACCCAGCCCACCAGCCCAGCCTGGATGAGACACAGATGGAGAGGGCCCGGGCACCCAAGGCCGGGCTGCCCCGCTGTGTGACTCACTGGGGTCCCAGGGCAGCAGCTGACCTCAGTGTGATCCAGCTGGAAAGGAGGCCCAGCCTTCCAGACCCTCTGCCAGGCTCAGGACGGTCCCACGCTGTTCAATACAATGTGCAGGCTCTGAAACCCTGTGTTCTGCAAGACAACACTGGGGGCGCCCAGAATGCTGTTGCTCTGCGGAGTTCATGGTCAAAGACCTTGGGAACTTGGCAGGGTTCCTAAGCCCATATTAGCATTTTCCTTGGAAAAACCAAGAGGCTGTCTTCAGGAACACACTCCCACCTCCCAGGGAGGGAGGCAGGGAGGCTGAGCCCACTCTCCCAGAAGATTCACCCCAGGCCCACGGTGGGGCCGAGTACCAGCTCTGCTGCTTAAACAAGCAGGCCCTCCAGGCCCACCACCCCTTCACCCTCTAAGCCCGAGTGCACAATCTGTGAAATGGGGGCATCACAGCACCCCCACCTGGGCTGCAGGAGGGAGTCAGGAAAACGACACCCTCAGAATCGCTCAGGACCCTGCTGCGCTCGTACAGGACACTGTGGCCTCCCAGATGCCAAGATATGTCCCTTGGGAGATGCATCACCCATCCAGTAAGTTCTGGGGCCAAAGGGCACGCACGCCCCGATACATTAGGGAAGCACACACTTCAATTGTAAAATCCATCCCAAGTTTCAGAAATATTATTTACTCAATTAAAAAAAAAAAGTACATATTCAAATGAAGTTAGGTATCCTTGTCATCATTATTGCAATGACTCCGCCACTTTTAAGTGACAAAGTGGGTTCAGAGATGCCACGTGAGTGAGTGGAGGCTGCACAGCCATCAGTGGCTCAGCTGGGAACAGACTCCAGGGCCGCCCAGCTCCAGCGGGAGGAAGCAGAGCAGGAGGGGACGTCCGCCTTCCTCTCTCCTCCTGCCTGGACCAGGACCCACTGGTCAGCACACACTGGCGGGGCCTACTATGTGCTGGATGGACTGCACACATCGGCTCACTCCTTTCTGCCCCACCCTCTGAGGCAGGGAACTGTCCTCCCCATTCACAGATGAAGATGCTCGGGCACAGAGACTGCATGACTTGCCTGAAGTCACACAGCTGCAACTCTCCTGCCACACAGGCCCCCTCAGTCTGCCCTAGGGAGGTGACCCCATGTCTGCAGCCCATCCTGGGTGAAGGCTCACCCTGCCTGCAGGAGCCCAGCCACCATGATGGCCTAGGTACTGGAGAAGGCCGAAGCAGGCTGGATGTCTGTCTGCCAGACCTGCAGTCAAAGACAAGACCAGAGGGACGGGAAGGGGCCAGCAGCTGGGAGAGGTCCCTCCCTGATTCACCTGGATCCCACTGATCCTGAATCCCACTAAGAAGACTCAGCATCGGGTGATGTGCCAGCGAAGAGCATGGGTTCTGTGCCAGGCCACATGAGAATGCAAGATGTGTCCCTCACCAGCTGTGCCGTCTCAGGGCAGTAACTTCCCCTCTCTGTGCCTCACTTCCTCTATCCACAAGACAGCAATTTCAACAGTGCCCACATCACAGGGTGCTGGTAGCATAAAATACAAAATGCTTGGCATGGAGTCAAGGCTTAATAAATGTAGCTGCTGTTGCTACCATCAACAGTCGGCATGTCAGGGATGAAGAATAAACTGAAAAGGTGCCGTCCAGACGGCTGAGCGCCGACAGGAAACCACGTCCTGAGACACAATTCCTGGCTCGAGAAAATCTTAGGCCTTCAGGTCTTATAACGTCCAGGCTCCACAGCTCCTGCTTTTAGGGCACTTCCTCATCTGATCTCTCAGGAAACAAAACACTTAACTGAGCACCTACTAAGTGCCGCGCAGGCTCTGGCACAGGGGAAAACCCCTGGAGGTAAATGGACTCAAGGCCAGCTCTGATGGCAAAGGGGTCCTACTGAGGGCCAGAAAGAGTGGCATTCACCCCCCACCCCCGTACAGGGCAGAGGTGGGAGGTACTACCCGAGCAGCGACCTGTACATGGGGAGGTGGGAAAGGATCCCAAGCTCAGGTCCCAGCTGGGAGGAAGAGACAGATGCATAACCAGGGCTCAGGCAGCCCAAGAGCACACAGGACCAAAAACCCCTCAGCCATTTTAAAGATGGGAAGGCTGGAGCCCCAGGAGGCTCCCAAGGCCACACCGAGGGAGGAGCACATTAAACTCACGGCCTGCAAGTCTGCTGAGCTTCCTCAAGCGAGAAAAGATTGCAGCACAGGGCAGCCCCCCTGACAGAAGCCACATGGGCCAAGACGGGCAGCCCCTCCCCGCCACCCTTGGGGTCCATGGAACCAGGCTGGGGTGCCACAGGGGGCCAGCATGGGTGGGTCAGCAGAAATAAAGAAGCGTGTGTTGCTTTGACGTGGGCACTAAGTGGTCATCTCCCTACACCCATCTGTCCAACTAGCATGAAACTAGTGACCTCTTCTGCTACCTTGGGTCCCTTGATGCAGTGGTCATAAGGGAAGCACTGAGGCACACTGGGAGGTGGGGAGCCTGCAGCCTAGTCACAGACCCCAACCTAAGAGCAGCTTGTACTAGGGGGTCACTAGGGATTTCGTGGATCAATACAACTGTGCTGCTTCTTGTTTCATAGATTCCTGCCTTTTATGATGACCCCTGTCCTACCTTTTTTTTTAATCTCAATGATCTTTTCTGAAAAATAAAAACTGGCCTCTAGATCATTTCAATCTGTCATGTTTAAGAGGCGACGCTAAAGTGCTTTCGAAACAGGCTATCAGTTTGCCTCTGGGCGCAGCATTAGCCTTACCTCTCGGGTCACGTGGAGAATTCTCATTTTCATTGAACACTGTGATCTGAAAAGTCAAACCTGATTTCTTCCTTGATCTAAGAGTGGTGTAGAAGGGTCCTTTTAGTTTTGCTTTCTATGTGATCAGCATGTAGAGGTTGAATTTTAATATGCCTTACTGTTTTCTGAATGAGGCCTGGAAATGAGGCCTACTTTTGAAATCTACTAGTCTTATTTTTGTTCACACGTTTTTTCGTTTGTTGTCTGAGATCAAGTTAATCATCGATTTCAACGAGGTCATCTTAAAGCATCCAGAAAGCAGTCTTGATAAAATGCCACGCCCCTGGAACCCACACCCGCACACACCCCTTTGCAAAGAGTTCCAATGAATACGTACAATTATAAAGTTTAGTAAATGATCAATTAGGCTGCAGGGGGCAATACCACCAGAACTCAAGGGTCAAGTTTCTCAGGTCTAGGAACTCCACACCCTGGAATCATGACCCACAACACACTGCAGCTCAGCAGCTCAGCTTTAAAAACCAAAACAGAAGCGTCCAGAGACGGAGTCAAATGGAGCAGACTTTGGCTGCAACTGGGTTTCAAGTCCATCAACCCTTCCAGCACATAATCCAAATGTCAACCAAAGAAATCCTGCAACAGCCACCAATAGCCTTCTCCTGTGGCCTTCCTCAGGTTCACTCACTGCAGGGCGGAGCCAAGGACAGGCTCCCAGCACGGGCTTCTCGGCTGAAGCTCACTCTCTGACAGGCTCCAGAAGGAACAGGCAGTCATCCTTCCAGCCAGTGCACAATGTCCGCAGTCCCCCCAGGGGCACAGCGTTTCAATGTAAAATGACGCAAGTACTGTGGGCTGGAGGGCTTGCTGGGGCTGCAAGGCTGCGCTACTCTGCTTCCGGGCAAGAAAACCACCACAGCCAGAGAGAACAGAGTCAATCAGACAGAAAGTGGCACAGCCGGGGGGAGCCCAATTCTGCCAGTCAATCAGACAGGAAGTGGCATGGCTGGGGGAGCCCAATTCTGCCAGGCCTGCTTTGCTGCATAAAGATGAGAGCCCTTTGGACAATATGGCCCTGGTTATAAGATATTAAGAGATGGCACCATTCCCAAAAGCAACTAGAGCAGTTACCATCGGGCAGGCTCCCGACGAACTCCAAGAAACTGAAAAGGAGGAAACGTCATCTGTGAACACATTTTGGTTCCAAGGACTCTCCATTCTGCAGGATGGATTATGAAGCTACACCTTGCCACCGCCCACGGGAAAGTGTCACCAAGCTTCCCTCCCCAGTACAAAAGGTGAGGCTCCCAAGTTAAAATGCAACTGCCAAATCAACCAGCTGGAAACAAAACCAAAACCATGGTTGAATCACTTCCACTCTCATGGGTATGCCCCACAGAAACATGTGCCAAAAGACACACACAAGAACGTTTATAGCAGCTCAATTCACAATAGCTAAACTATGGAGCCAACCTCGGTGCCCTTCGACAGATGATGGATAAAGAGAGTGTGGAATATATACACAATGGAATATTACCCAGCCTTAAAGAAGAATGGAATTCTGGCATTTTCTGGTAAATGGATGGAGTTAGAGAATATCATGCTAAGTGAAATAAGCCAATCCCAAAAAACCAAAGGCCGAATGTTTTCTCTGAAATGCATATGCTAACTCACAATAAGGGGGGATAGGGAAGAACAGAGTTACTTTATAACAGGTAGAGGGGAGTGAAGGGAGGGGAAGGGGTTGGGGGAAGGAAGGATAGCTGAATGAAACAGACTTGATTACCTCATGTGCATGCATGACCCATGTGATCCTACAATATGTACAATCAGAAAAATGAGATGACACTCCATTTACATATGATCTATCAAAATGTATAGATGCATTCTACTGTCATGGACGACTAATTAGAACAAATAAAATTAAAAATTAAAAAAAAAGAATGTTCAGCACGTATGGTGGCCCCAGCTGGGGACTTCCCACGTGCCCACCGCAGAATTGAGGGGTGAGTTGTGCTATTTAAATGGACAGCCCCAGGATTCCAGGAACCCCTCTCTATACAAGGTCAGCACCTTTTCCAGAGAGCAGGTGTTTTAAGGGTTGTGGGCCAGTCTTTGCCTCAACTGTGCCACGGTAGCATCAGGTGAGCCATGGCCAGCATGGAAAGGCACAGACGTGACAGTGTCCCAATAAAGCTTTATTGAGGGACACAAATTTCATAGCATTTTCACGTCATAAAAAAAAAATATATTTTTTATGGCCCAACCATTTACAAATGCAAACTCTATCCTCAGCTCAGAGGTCAGAGGCAGGCGGGCAGCAGGCTGGACCAGGCCCAGGGCTGTGGTCTGCTCAGCTCTGCTGGAGGACGCTCACAGACATCGCGTTAGGCAAAGCAGGAGACACAGAGGAAACCGTGGGAGTCAGAAGTCAGGACGGGGGTCGCCCTGGGAGGCACAGGGACAGAAGTGGCCATGTCATCGGGTCCGGGGGCTGGTAATGCACCACGCTCTGGATCTGGTGCCAGCTCGGGGGATGCGGCACTCTCCTGAGCTGTGCACATGCCACGTGTGAATTTCTATCTGCATGCTCTTCTTCAAAAGAAGCGTAGCGGCCTGGGGACGCGGGTCGCGGCAGAGCAATGGCCCCGGGTTGCATCCCCAGCACTGCGAAAAAGGCATGAATAAAAGTGGGGAGCAAGTTTTCACAATCCAGCCAGCCAAACGCCAATCGGCCTCAGAAACAAGAGTCTAGAGAATCACAGCGACGCAATGCAAGCAGCTCCAGAAGCTTCCGGAGAGCCAGGAACCAGGGACGCTGCGGTACTCAGGAGTATCTGCCAAAGCCGGGCACAGTTCACCCGGCCCCTCCAGCTGCTCCTGGATTAGGGGCGGGGCTGCCACGGGGACCAGCTAGGTGGGCTCCTGGAGTCTCGGTAGGAGATGCCATTCTCCCAGTGACCGCTGACTCCCCCATAAAGTCTGCCAGCGATACTGCTCACCACCAGCAGCTGGCAAACTTTATGTGGTCTCCAACCTGCAGCCAGGCCTACCCCAGACCCCACAGGCAGGACAGGCTTGGCTTCGGCTGGGTTTAGCAAGAACTCGCACGCAGTTCATGATTTCCCCCAGTCAGCAGCTGAGTCTCGCCGAAGCCCCTGCCCGTCATCATCACTCTAACCGTTACTTTAATACAAATCTGCAGCTCATCCAATACTGCACCCTCGCTGCCACCTGTCCACTGCAAGACCGTGGACGAGGGTGGGCTGCTGTGTCCCAGGCGCTGGGAACCTTGGCAAGGACGGTTCCCGGGCACCCCGGTCCTCACTTCCACCCTGTCTGTCACGGCCTGACCTCAGACGACACTCCACTGGGTCTCAGTGGTCCCATCCACAGGGTGGGCTGGCAGCGCCGACTTTCTGGCAGAGACGGTCTGAAGAACGTGGAAGGGGGCCGCTTCACTGGATCCTTCTGTGTCATGGATGGTGACCTGCAGGCCCCGGTCACTCGGCCTAAGAGGACATTCCAATTCTACTGCCTGGCAATTTGGGGCCACTCTGCACTCTCTCTGAGCCTCAGTTTCCTCATCTGTAAGTGGGAACAATACCAGCAGCCACGTTACACAGCTGCTGTCAACGACCCAACAGAATGTTCCGGAGCTGCTGCCCCGCACGGGCCTGCACAGAACAACTTGACACACACATGCGGCTGTGGCTGCACCACCTCAGAGTCCTCAGCTCAGGCCCCAAGAGTGGTGTTGTCAACACCATGAAAATGAGCCAAGGAGGCTGGTGGCCTCGGGCAAGCTGGAGGTCCCATGGAGAGGGACAATAGGGACAGCCACCCCTCCCCCAAACCGTTAGGTCTCTGGGAATGAATGAACGGCTGAATTTGGATTCCTTTCTGTTTGCAATGACTGATTTAGATTTAAATTGCAACACGTACCTTCCTTCCCAGGGGGAGGAGGAGGAGAGGACCCTGACACGCCCTTTCTCCACCTGCGGCCCAGACCCACTCAGAGTGGGGTTCACACCTGGTGCAGTCCCAGTTCAGGGGTCACGTCCACCTCCTGGCTCCAGGGAAGAGCCGGGTTCCTCCCCGTGTCGCTGGCACACTAGCAGCCTGCTCCCCCACCTCCTGGGAGATCTGGTCACCACCCATGTCCATCAGCAAGGAGCTCCTTCCTGGGGTGGCCCACCCTGCTAGCTCTGCCTTGATCTCCTCTTCTCCACAACAGGTAAGGCAGTCCAAACCTGCTCCAGAGGACCTGGGACAAGCAGGCCATGGGGACCAATCCCTTCATCTGGAATGCTCAGTGACCAGCAAACGGGGTTCTGTCTTGTAGCAGCTGCCCCTCCAGAGCTGGGGACAGAAGAGACAGAATGAGAGGCCGGGAGAGAACCCCCATCTCAAAGGCAGCATCTGCCAGGCCTGGTCCTCCTTAAAAAAGAAACCAGAATCCGCCACTAGGCTGAAGAGAAGAAAAAGATCCCCCCATAAGTCTCTAATTCATAAAGCCCCATTGCACCAGGACAGGAGAGAAACAGGAAAAGGAACTTCTCCACATCCCCCGAAAGGATGCTCAGTGAGGTGCCCCTGTGCTGCGTGTCCACCTAACCCGGTCCAAACACTGCCTTAAACAGTGTCCCCACTGGCCTTCCACTTCCAAACATGGGTGCGTCTACCATGAACGTGGGGGCTGAGCGCGGGAGGCTCCGGCTCTGCCTGCTTCTCCCCTCACTCACTGGGACATGACTAGTCCCCCCCGGCTGCCCTCCGGGATGGCTCCGAACACCCCGCTGAGTTCTGCTGCCCTGCTCTGGAATGGCGGAGTCTCTGTTCAGGGTTAAGTTAGCGCGGTCATCGTGGGCCTGTTCAGGAATCCATTCATCATGGCTAATTCCACATCCAACACGTGGGGTCCAGGGTACAGATATTCAACAGGAAGTGAATGCACCCTGGTAAATCCAAAGGGTACGAAAGGGGGGCCCAGACCCAAGGGTGTCACAGAAGCCGCACTGGGAGCGGTCAGTCTCCAGAACTATGGGAGCAACGCAGACAGCCTATGATGGGGACTTCCACTGACTGAAGCAGACCCAGAGCACAGTCCCTCCTAATGTCTAACTTAGATCCTTCCCACTCAAACTCCAGATCAAAACAGCTGTTTGCCAGAGGAGTCAAAGATCTGCCAGCGATTCAAACATGGATGTTTCCCAAACCGTGGCCGCCCTGGCACTCCCCTGATGGCCCTTTACCAACCCAAGCTGGGATCCAGGTCAGAATCGGGTGGGCTTTGGCGCGATCACTCACGCATCTTCACTTGGTTAACTAGCTTCTTTGTGCTTAAACGCCACTTGACCCACATGCTAAGCCATGTGTCATTTTGCTGGAGTGCAACGTTCAAATATTTCCCCTAATATACATTTAAAGAAATACACAGCTCTCAAGAATTCTTTCAGATGGTCACCCAAGCGGCAGGAGCAGGATGCACCTGCAATCGTGTCAGTGCTGTTTCCTGACCTGGCTGTGGGTTCCTGGGAAGCGTCAGTTTGTCAAACTTTATCAAGCTGTACACCTAGGAAAATGTATCTAGAACACTCTTTGGTTTTAAGAAAACAAAGCAGGTAAGCCAGGCACAGTGGCACACACCTGTAACCCCAGCCACTCAGCAGGGTGAGACAGGAGGATCCCAAGTTGGAGGTCAACCTGTCTCCAAATAAAATTTAAAAAGGGCTGGGGATGTTGCTCAGTGGTTAGAGCCCCTGGGTTCAATCCCCAGTAAACCCCCCCCAAAAAGAGCAGTTGAACATGTACAAAATTTAAGAACTGAATAGATTTTGTACCCATATAAAATATATGAAGTGACTTTTTAAAAATTTTTTTAGTTGTAAATGGCCACAATGCCTTTATTTTATTTATTTTTTATGTGGTGCTGAAATCGAACACAGTGCCTCGCACATGCTAGGCAAGTGCTCTACCACTGAGCCACAACCCCAGCCCTGAACAGTGACTCTTCATAAACAACTGCTAGATTGAGGACCACTGCCCAGGTTGCCCCTGTAACCAATGCCACACTGTGATGAGTGTCTACACTGCATTTGGGCTTCTTAGAGCTAGTCTGTAACTACCCTGGTAAAAGCCATCCATCCAACTACGTCCTTACCCCCAAATATCCTCATCCCAAATAATACATGAAATAAATCCAAAATAAGTAAGTAAAGTAAGGAAGAAACACCTAGCCCATGCAGAAGCCACACTCAGCCACAGCCCCTGATTCTCTCAGGACCTCAGCGGCTGCCTGTATTGTGCTGGTAACGAGTTCACACCGCTGACTGGGGTCCTCCTGCCCCCCAACCTGCCCTAGGACAGCAGGGGCACTTCTGAACTCCCGCTAATTTGCACAGTGCCCAGCACTCGGCAGGTCCTTGACCCACTCCACAGGCGGGTGCAGACCTTGGGGAACCTCCCTGGACTTCACTCACTCCTCCCACCCTGTCCTGTGACGAGTACGTGACAGCTGAGAGGGGCGGGGCTGAGGTCCAAACGCTGACCGTCTTCTTTTCTAAGCCAGGAGCCCAACCTGCAGTCATCGGGGTCCCTGAGCTTGTGCACTTCCTCATCTGCTTATCACACTGAATCCTCCAGACGCACGGCGGGAGGTGGGATTGGCCGCACGGTCTGAGGAGGCCTCACAAAGACAGAGCTGTGAGCCACAGATCATCATGACGGGGCTGGGATCCCAGCCAACCTGTTCTGGAGCGTTCTACGGGTCCACCTGCCCCTTGTCTCTGACAATGCCCAACTTCCCTGGGCATGCTCTTCAGGGTGCAAGGGCATGGGGAAACCAGAGGGAAAATGGAGCAAGACACGCGGCTCCCCACGCTCCCCACAAAGGGGAACCGGCGGAGCACCGGCAGGAACGCGGGGCTCTGCTCTGGTCCAGGGCCGGCCCTTCAGAGTGGGCACTCCTGTGAGGATCTGCATGCTCTGAGTGTCTCCACCGCGAGAGCCAGGGAGGAAGTGAAGGGAACCTCCACCAGGCCCAGGGCAGGGTCAACGCAGCCAGGGTAAATCAGTGCTGTGACTAAGGCCCACAGGGACAGCTGGCAGGTGACAAGTGACAAGAGAGGCCTTCCAAACAGGCTGCAAACTCTGCAGCCCAGAGGGGCCAATCAAGTGTCACCGGTGACAGGAGAGATCTCCTGGGAGGTGGGGAGGTGGGGGCGGGTCTGGGGAACGGGAGGGTCAGCATGGCCGTGAGCCACCAAACAGGACCAAGGACTACCAACCCCATGACTTTGAAAAGAACCCCCAACCCACGTGGCTGTGGGGCACACCTGTCGCTGCCCTTCTGTGCTGGGCAGATCCAAGGGCCTGGCACAGTGCACCAGGAGGTGGAGCCAATGTGGACCGTGTGCCAGAGTGGCACCTCGTCATCAAGCCCCGTGCATCAGGGCCTCCCTGGGTCCTGAGCTGCAGATGAGGAAGCGGAGAGCGGAAGTGGCCTGCCAAGTCAAACAGATGCGGCCCCACCCTGAACACTGCAGGGCCTGCCCCAGGTCTGCGTTGGGCCCTGCCTCACACAGCTCCTGGCTGGTCCTTTCAGATGTGAGATGAAGACCTGGGACCCCATGAGTGGGGTGGTCCAGGCCTCAGGAACACCAGTTCTGGGATGACGAGGACCTGCAGGCTTCCAAGCCCTGCCTGGATCTTGCACCTTTCCAGAGGAAAACTTCCTCTTGGGTCCAAGAGGCCACTGTGGGGAAAGGGGATCAGCAGCAAGGAACAGGGCAGGCATGAGAGAGGAATCTCAGTTGACAGGCACTCAGAAGTGGGGTGCTAATCCTCGTCTGTTAGACTGGTCCTCCAGGAGGGCTGGAGGCACGCTCTTCCTGTTCAAAAAGGTGGTTCCAGTGTTGCACATGGGGCCTGGCACACTCTAGATGTTAGGGTGGAGGATGGGTATGTAGATGGATGAAGAGGTAGATGATAGACAGGTGGATGCATGAATGGCTGAAGAGACAGAAGGATGTGTGCACAGATGGACAGACAGACCAGGGTGGGTGGGTGGGTGGATGGATGAACAGATGGATGGACAGGTGGATGGATGGACAGATGGGTGGATGGATGGACAGATGGGTGGATGGATAAATGAATGGATGGACAGGTGGATGGATGGACAGACAAATGGATGGATAGAGGGGTGCATGGATAGATGGGTAGATGGATGGGTAGACGGGTGGATGGATGAACAGGTGGATGGATAGATGGGTGGGTGGATGGATAAACAGGTGGATGGATAGACAGGTGGAAGGATGGATACACGGATGGATGGATGGATGGATGGATGGATGGATGGATGGATGGATAGACTGGTGGGTGGATGGATATATGGGTGGATGGATAGATAGGTGGATGGATGGATAGACATGTGGATGGATAGACAGGTGGATGGATGGACACACAGGTGGGTGGATGGATGGATGGATGGAGGGATGGATGGATGGGTGTATGGATGGATGGGTGGATGGACAGATGGTACATGGGTGGATGGACGAGATGGTGGATGGATGATTCAATAGACAAATGGATAGGTGGATGGACAGATGGTTAGTGGATGGATGGATGGATAGATGGGTAGATGGATGATGGATGGATGCACAGATGACATATGGGTGGAGGGATGGATGAGTGGAAGATGGATGGATAGATGGATGGATGACAGACGGATGGACGGGTGGTTATACCGATGCATGAAGGAATGGATGCAAGGGTGGTGAACACAGTGAAGTTAGAGTTAAACACTTATGACTGTGAGTTGGGTAAAGACTAAGAAAACGGCCCTTGGAGTCACCGCAAAACTCCAATTCTGACTGCCCACTTCTTGGAAGTTTAACTTTTATGCAATTTATTGTCTTGGCTCTCATTCTTTTTA
>JAJEJO010002600.1:173043-290061 GCA_020662805.1 Glaucomys volans
CGGGCCGAGAAGGGGGCGGGGGCGGCCGGAGCAGACAGACACCCCCAGGACGTGGGGGCGGGGGCAGGGCCGGTTCCCGCCGCGGAGAAAAAGCCTGGGCAGGAAATCAGGGGCGCTTGGGGGCGAAGGTGGCTCCGCTCGGACTCGGGGGGAGGTCAGCAAGAGAGGGGTCCAGAGAGCCTGAGTTCCAAGTGGGAGCACGCAGGAGGCGGAGGTGCGGGCGGCTCCCCGCCGGGCTCACTGGGTCCCGGGATCGTCTGCGGGCTCCAAGACGTGATGCACAGTTCAGGAGAGTCCAAGCCCGGGAAAGGTCCCCGATCTCGCGGGCCGACCCCTGGGTCCCGGCTGAAGGAGAAGGGAGGAAGGAGGCTTTGAATGAGTCTCCGGAGCTAATCACTGTGAGCGCCTAGGGTGACTCCTGAGTCACCCCTCCCCCTCCAAAGCCCACGACGTACTAAGTGCTCACTGAGTCACTTCTCTCTCTGGTCCCCAGCGACTCACAAGCCAAGAACTCCAAATCCAGTTGGCAAGTAAGTGCTTTAGTGGCAAAAGGAGTTTCCCAACCTTCACAGGCTGCAAGCCCAGAAGTCTGGCCCGGGAGCCGCCACCCAGTCCTGCTCCCCGGCCATCGGGAAGCGCCTTGCTGCCTGCACTGGACTCAGGTCCTACAGGAACAAGTCTTGCTTTGTAAAGAGTTCTTTCCCTTCCTGGCTGATCTGCCCGGGTGACCTTGAGCCACCAGGCCTCCTCCCTGGGCCTTAGCTTGGGCCTCTGTTGGTGTGGGTTTAGACGGAATGATCCCCTGCCTTCTCTGACTCAGTGTTTCCAATCCGTTCCCTCCCTTGTCCCCTTGCCCAGGTTTTGTGCCGAGTGGTGAGCACATGGGATGGTGTGGGACTCAGCCTTAGGAGAGTCCAGTAGTGGAGCGAGTCCTCAGTGTGTGAGTGGGGGACTTGGGGTGAAGCTTGGCATCTGGTTCTATGTGCTTTTAATTCATCCTAATTTTTAAAGGCAAGAAAGTGGATTATAAAGAGAATAGATCAGAGGATGAGGCCAGCATTGGAAAGAGCTGGCCAGTTCCTTCCTGTCCTGGAACCTTCCTGAACACTGACCTGGTGTGGGATGCTGGCCCAGGCACCAGAATCCAAAGGTGGATAAGGCTTGATCTCACCTGCACAGAGCTTGTGGTTCATGGGAGCCATGTGCAGGTATGGATCACGTGTAACCCAGCCTGCTTCCCTCAAAGATGGTAGCCAGCATCTCCAGCCTGGCCCAGACAAGCATGAGGCCTTTCCTTTGGGCTCAGCACACCTAGCCAGGAATGGAGGACAGAGGCCAGCCAGTGTCCTTCTATCTGCATATCCGTTCAGAACACTTCATTTTTGAGTAATAAATGTCTCTTTTGTCTTGGAAACAGACTTGTGGATCATGTAACTGAATATTCCAGAGTAAAGACTTCAGGAGAGGCTTGATCCAGCAATTCAGAACTACACCTAGGAGTCCTTTTCTTTCTCTCACCTCTCTGCCTTCCTCAGGGTCTACTGCATTTTGGGGTGTTGTAAGATGCCTGGCCTCAGTTGCTGAGACTACGTTTATCCTGTTATGCCTAACCCTGGGGAAAAAAGCATCAATATTTTCCAGGATTCTCCTCTCTGATTGAACCATCATGGGTTCTAGGCCAACCCTAAACCAATTCCTGTGACCAGGAAGATGGAGTGTGCTCGTTAGCTCAGCCAAAACCCCATGCTTCCCCTCTGGCAGTGGGGTGACACCAGTGTCCCTGAAGCTGTTTCCATGCTTTATAGGGACCAAGTGTTGCAGGAGTTTGCAGGTGGGTAGCTGGGAGGTTGGCTCCCAACTCGGGCAAGTCACCTCCCCTCCCAGTTTCTTTATTGCCAAGTGAGTGGTTAGATGAGCTGGTCCCCAAACTTCACCATGTCACCAGACCTGAGTGTATAATACGAGCTTGCTGACCCCAGCTGTGGTGGCCCTGAGGATCCTGGCACCACTGCCCTCTGGCCTGTCTGGGCTTCACGGGCTCCACTGCACTTTCCCCCCAAGACAACCATGTCACCTGGGTTCCTCCACGTGACACACTTAACCGCAGTCCTTGGGGCCCAGACTGATTCAGGTCCCCTGGGGGCCCCGGGCTTCAGGACCGAGGTTAAGGATCTGGGCCTCAGGTCCCTGGAGAAAGAGAGTTGTTTGTTTATCTTGACTCATACAAAACCACACAAGAGAGAGGTTTAGAAGCTGTGGACAGGTTATGGACACCCTACACAGCTTATGTGATATTTTTAGCATGAAAAATCACCCAAGATAGGAGAGCACCAGGCTGTCTTCCTGCCCCAGACAAACAGCACCTTAGACATTGTCAGGAAGACAAAACTGCCCATCAGCCAATTGGCAGATGGCTTGGAGTGAGGAGAGGGTGATTTGGGGTGTGTCTATAATGCCCCTCTCAGTACAAGGAGACACGGTTGGTTTGGGAAGCCCTGGGACCCCTGGAAGCAACAGGTGGCCTCCTAGGTTTACTACGCCAAGCGGAGCAGGAGCAGCCACTTTGTGCTAGGAGGAGCCCTGCTGGCTGCTCTCTCAGTGGGGAAGGTGAGACAGGGTAGCCTGATGGACGGGACAGAGCCCAGTGCTACCTGCGACTGGCAGTGGCCCCAGCCGGAGCAGCGAGGTTGCTGGGAACTTTTCAAGTTCATTCAGTCATTCAGCAAAGATACATTGGACCCTATTTCTGTGCCAGGCCTCAGCAATAGAGATGAAGAGAATTCCCTAAGGAAGTTTTCTTCTTAAATACAACTCCGACGCTCACCTGAGCTCGGAAGACATTCCCATGGATTTGTGGGGTTCCCTTCCCGCCCCAATCCCAACGTGTTTCATCATCTCTGAAGGAGGGCAGAGTGAACCCTTATCCATAGCGCTGGGCTGGTGGATGGGCCCCCTGAACTGGGGGGATGGGGACTCGGGAAGAGGGGCCTTCACCTGCTAGTAGCTGTCCCTCAGGGGAAGGCTGTGGGCAGCAGTGGCAGAGTCCACCTGAGGAGCTGCATGGCCAGGCTCCGCTCTGGCTCAGCCACTCTGTGCCTGAGACGCTCAGCATCCATGGTTACGACCTTCTGGATGCCTCAGCTGTAAGATCAGGCTGGTAATAAGGGGCCCTTTGTCGTGGGCTTCCTTTAGGGATTAAATGAGATAACTCGATTTTTCTATTGAGACTGGCACATAATAAGTGCTCAGGAAATGCCAGACATTTTTCACTTTGTGAGCGGAGCATCACCAATGGAGAGCATCAGAGCAGTCAGGACTGCTGCCTGGAGGAGGTGGCCCTGAGCCGGTCCTTGGCTTGGACAGAAGAAACCCAAAGACCAGGGTCCTGTCTGGCCCTCTCTGCTCTTCCTGACGCTTTGTGCACACAGGGCCTGGGTGGACGCTGGCTGTGGGATGGACACACACTCATTCTGGGGGCAGGTGGAATGAGCCAGGGGCCGATGGACTGGAGCTGGTCTTCTGATGTCTGTTCAGCAGGTCACTTCTGTCCCTGAGCGTCAGTGCTCTTACCTGGAGAAGATGAGGGAAGGGAGACCTGGTCTTCAGGCTGCTCGGGGGCGGGGCAGGGAACCCGGCCCCGTGTGTGACCACGAGGTGTCCATTCTGTATGAAATGGTGGCACTGGCCATTGGCAGTGTGGAAGGAAGCCCCCAGTGCCCCTGCCCTGGGTGGCCAGAGAACTGGGGCTCCGCAGGACTTCTGCTGAATTTAAATAAACTTCAGACGAAGAGTCAAATTTAGTGAAATGCACGATTTCTTTTTTTATCTCCATCATGTGTTTCTTTTTAGTTTATTAGAGTCTGTTTGTTCCCAGACTCTGCTCACTGACCTGTCTTTGCTCTTAAAAGAGTCTAAAAACTCCCGGCAAGTTTCACTTCTGCATCGAAGCAGGAATGGGGAGCAGGTGGCCTACCTGCTCCTGAGCGTCCCTGGGAGCAGGCAGGGCCGGCCCTCCCGCCCCTAGGAATCTGACTCCCCTGCAGGCCCTGGCAAGCTCCAGATTCCCGGGCATGTGCTCAGAGGGTCCAGGATGCCAAAGGCCCCGTGGCGCATGGGCTTGCAGGCTGTGGACAGGCATCACCTGGACCCCCACGCCCTGTTCAGGAGAAGGAAGTGGTCAGACCACAGGACCAACCAACCCGCCAGGCCAGGCGCCCAGCTGCGCAACTGCAACCCGCCGGTGTTCAGGCGAATGGTCGCCGCGGCGGCGCATCAGCAGAGGGAGCTCTAGGTAGCAGATCGCTTCCCTCTGATCGCGGTTCCTGCAGGAAGAGCCCGGGTCCTGAGCAGAGCGGCCATCCAGCGGGGGTGCCAAAGGAAACCTCCACCAACCTGCAGGGACGGTGGTCCGGGGTCGCGCTGGAGCAGAGAGGGCGACGGGAGAGACGCAGACGGGGAAAATCAGAGCCCTCCGCCCCACACTGCCCGAGGGCCCCTGACCTTGCTCTGAACCTGCCCCTGACCCCGTGAGGTCTCAGCCTTTGCAGGACCCCTGCCCGGCTCTGGTGCATGGGAACCGGACCAGTCCGCGTCTCAGACTCGACTGGCCTGGTGTGCGCGTTAGTGGTGCCTCATCTGGTTCTTCACGCCGGGCTTCTGACGATGACCAGGGACAGCTCAGTGAGAACAGGAGCAATGACAATAAGAAGTATCGATTGAGCACCTGTTGGATGCCAAGCCCTGTCTTGCAGACTTTAACCAGGCACATTCGCCCAATGTTTATTGAGAAACTACTTGGTGCACAGGGCGGGGCTTATGTTGGGGATTCTGAGATTCAACCAGGGGTGAGACTCTGGAAGGAAGGTTCCCGCGGCCACGGGGCTCACGTTCTGCGGGCAGAATGAGACCAGTAGATAAATACATCAACAGGCGCTGGGGACAGGGAAGGGGCCTGAAGGAGAGAGAGGTCTGCCAGAGTGGCTAGAGCAAGACCTGCCTCCGCAGGCCGGGCCAGGAGGACCCCAGGAGGATGACCTTGGAGGAGTGTCCAATGACCTTCACAGAACATGCAGCTGTTGGAAGACTCCTCTGATTCTTTTGTGCATTGTCTATTAATCCAATAATCAGATCTATTGTTTTTCTAAATGTGCATCAATACTGTCGGGCTACATGTATTATACGTATTTTTATATATTTATTTACATATATTGACATATATCTATTTTTATGAAAAATGTGTTGGTTGTAGTTCCTCAGAGTCTCTTCCCTCACTTTTATTTCAGACCTAAGGACTCTCTTCCAAAAAGACATAAGCAAAACGGGAATTTATAGGAGGGCTAGTAGCACTGTAGTCTCTCAGCTGCTTATCAAATGCTCAACTCTTCCCTTCTTGTTTGGTAAAGGATTCTGATTTCACTTGGAGGGACAATGTACCCCAAATCCAAAACAATGGTCCCCAGCCTTCCTGTAGATAGGAATGATGTGAGGAGAACAGATCTGTAGGAATTCCCAAGAAATCGTTCTGGGAGAGGGTGCTAAAAAGTTAAGGTGATTTCCCTTTTGCCCCTTGTTATTCTCATTCTTTTTTACCCTGAATGTAGAAAGGATAGCTGGTCCCCCAGCAGTCATCTTGTGACCATGAGGATAGAGGCCAGGGTTAGTGGTGATAAGCCAGAGAGATAGAAGCAGTCTGGGTCCTCAATGCCTTTATGATCTGCGCTGCCTGTCTCACTTTCTCCCTCTCTCACTCTCCTTCTTCACACTGTTTTACCTGAACGTAGGAGAAAGTGCATTGGTCTGGTAGCTCATGCTGTCAGGTATGTCTCCCTCCCTTACGGGTGCATAGATGTCCCCTTCTCCTTTAACCTTTCCTGACTATCCCAGTGGAATCGCAGTGGCCCAGCCAACACTACCGATCACCTTGACTTGGCTCTGCTCTTCTCTGTACCACATACCACCTTTTCCATATAAATCTCTCTTCCATGTATTGTTGTACGTCTGTCTCACCCCAGTGGATGGCAGACTCCAGGAGGGCAGTTTCCCCATCTTGTCTTCCCTGGCACTAATTCCTTGGCACACAACATATATACTGGGGATTGAGCCCAGGGTGCTTAACCACTGAACAACATCTCCAGCTCTTTTTATTTTTTATTTTGAGACAGGGTTTCACTAAGTTGCTTAGGGTCTCACTAAGTAGCTGAGGCCAGCCTTGAACTTGTGATCCTCCTGCCTCAGCCTCCCCAGTCACTGGGATTCCAGGCATGGGACACTGTGTGCAGAGGTGTTCAGTTAATTTTTTTGTTTGTTTGAATCAGTGACTAATTCCCACTCTCAGTCACAGTCCAAAGACAGCTCAGCAAAGGGTGATTGTCCTGGTTTGAGTAGCTGCTCACAGGGACCCATCAGCTACAGGGAAAGGTCATGAAACCAGACAGAGAACCCCACGTTATCCAGGTAATGAGGTCAGTCGCCAAGCCCTGCTGGAGAAGAAGATTCACGATTCAAACCAGCCAGGTCTGAAACCTGCACCCGCTCCCCACTAACTCTGGGACCCTGGACAAGCTGTTTCCTGTTCCCATTCCTTCCTTGTCCGCGAAGCTGCGGGATGCTGTCCTCTCCTCTTGGGTTTATCAGGAGACTAAATAAACGAACTGAGGTTCAACAGCACTTGAAGCAGCGCCAGGCCCCTACCAAGGCCAAGAATAAGACCCGAAAACTATCAGCAAAACAATGAGGACTTGATAAAATAAATACACACGGAGCGGGAGCAATCAGTACACTTCTAACTTCTTTTTCATAGCAGCCAGATAAACAGAAACGGGACAAGCAGGAGCACAGAGACATCACAGCGGGCAGCCTCCAGACTCAACGCCCCAGCTTCCCAGAAAAGCAGGCTCACCTTAACAGAAAATAAAGACTATTTTCTTGCAATCACAAAATATGTTATATACCCGGACACAAAGAAAATTTCAACAAGTGAAAGAAGAGATTTCTCTCAAGCCAAATTATCTCGATCATAATCCAATAATATTAGGCATACTTTATTCTTTTATTCCCCCCTCTTTCTCACTTTCTCTTTCACTTTTGTTTCCTCCTTATTTTTCTCCAGCTTCCACATATTAGAGAAGACATTTGACCTTTGGCTTTGTGGTCTGGTTTATTTCACTTAGCACGACAGTCTCTGGTTCCACTCATTTACCAGCAAATGCCATAATTTCATTCTTCTTCATGGCTGAGTAATATTCCATTGTGTAGATATGCCACATTTTCTTTATCCATTCATCTGTTGAAGGGCACCTAAGCTGGTTCCCAGCTTAGCTATTATGAATAGTGCTGCTATAAACATTGATGTGGCCACGTCACTGTAGTAGGGTGATTTTAAGTCCTTTGGGTATAAACAGAGGAGTAACTGGGTCCAATGGTGGTTCCATTCCAGTTATTTTGAGAAGTCTCCATACTGCTTTCCAAAGTGGTTGGGCTAATTTGCAGTCCCACCAACAATATATTAATTTAAATAATTTAGAAATTGAGAATCCTAGATGATAAAGATCAATCTTTTTAAAAAGTAATAAATAGGAAGCAGGGCTGGGGCTGTAGCTCAGGGATAGAGCGCTTGCCTAGCATGTGCAAGGCCCTGGGCTCCATCCCCAGCACCACCAGAAACAAACATTTCATACCAAGACCTACAGGATAAAACCAAAATTGAAGTAAGAGGACAATTAATAGGCTACAATGTCTTCATGATAAAGAATAGCTCATTAAAACAATAAGGAACAAAGAAAACTGAAAAAAAGTTTAGCTAGAAAAGGAATAATGATAGGAACTGGGCTTAATGAAATAGAAAGCACAAACAAACACAGAAAGGAAAAATAAATTCAGAAACTGCCTCCTCTGTGCTTGTGGTGCTAGGAATGGAGCCGGGGTCTTGCAGATGGTAGGTGAGCACATTACTACTGAGCAACATCCCCAGATCCCCGAAAGCTTGTTGTTAAAATACCAAATAACTCCCCCAAACCTGATTTAGAAAAAAATATATGTATTGTTATGGAAAAAAGAAAATCAAAATTACAGAAAAGAAGGAAAATGGAGGAGAAGATGTCACATGTAATTCTCAGCTGGTACATTTGAAAACTTAAATGACAGATTTTCATTTGACCCAGCTATCCCACTCCTCGGTTTATACCCAAAGGTCTTAAAATCAGCAGAGTATAGGGATGCAGCCACATCTATGTTCATAGCTGCTCAATTCACAATAGTTAGATTGTGGAACCAACCTAGATGCCCTTCAATTGAAGAATGGATAAAGAAACTGTGGTATACATACACAATGGAATATTACTAAGCCATAAAAAAGAAGAAAGCTATTGCATTTGCTGGTAAATGGGTGGAGTTGGAGAATATCATGCTAAGTAAAATAAGCCAAGCCCAAAAAACCAAAGGCCGAATGTTTTCTCTGATTAGTGGATGCTGATACATAACGAGGGTGGGCAGGCAGGGGTCTTGGGGGGGATAGGAAAGAATGGAGGAAGTAGGATAGTGTGGAGGAAAATGGGACGGGAGGAGATGGGGGAAGGAAAAATAGTAGACTGAGACAGACAGCATTACCCTGTGTATATGTAAGATTTATGAACTGTGTGAATAAAAAATAAATAAATTAAAATAAACAAATAAATAAATGACAGATTTTTTTGAAAGCAGTGTACAGATGACCCAAGGCAAGACAGAAAAGGCGAGGAAACCAGATGCTGAAGAGAGATGGAAGGTTTGCCACTGAGGAAGCTCCCGGGAGCTGAGTCCCCATCATCTTACATCACCGAGTTCCTCTCTGTGATTTAAATTCCCACTCACACACAGTGGTTCTCTTGGATTTGACTCCGGGACAGGGTCACCTGGCAGGGATTTTTTAAAACAAATGATGCTCCAGCTCCACCCAGAAACTCCTATCCAGTTGGCTGGGGTAGCCAGACACCAGCGTCTTGAGACAGTGGCCCAGGTGAAGTTCACATGCAGGCCCAGATCTGTGACTTCTGTCACAGAGCAACTGGGAGAGTCCTTAAAAACCCAGTTCTGGTAAAACAGCACCAGAAAAGCAAACTACAGGTAAATTTCACTTATGAATAAAGGAAATCTCTTGAGTCCATTACCATATCAAGAGGAAAATACAATATGACCAGGCAGGACTTCTTCCAGGGATTCGAGCCTGGCTTGAATCTAATATCAACACAGCCCATGAATTTCATCAATAATTAAAGATGAAGCTGAGAAGTCAGTTGACTACACTGGGTAGTCACTCCTAATGAGACATCAAATAAAACATCGTAGAAGGAAATCACCTAAATATACTGATGGTTATTAAACAAACAAAACCAAGATTCAAATTGACTAATTATTACAAATTATTACAAATATTACAAATTTATTACAAATTATTACAAATTAGTCAATTTATAAATTATTTATAAATTAGTCTACTATAAATTATTTGAGTTAAAACACTGAAATAATTACAAAGATTCTTATCAATGCCCTAAGAAAACAAAAAACAAAACAAAACAAAAAATCAGTGTAAGCACCAGGAAAGAAAAAAAAAACTACATTTCTCTTTTTATGGGTGGTTTGTTGCAAAATAAAGAAACCTAATGACTAATAAAAAATAAATAACCCTCCAAAAATCAATAAGATCATGTGTAAGGTAACTAGAAACAACACAAATATACAACTCTGAATAATCTTTGTCTACACTGGCAATAAACACCTTGAAATGGATATGCAGGAAACTGTTCTAGACACAGAGCACTAGATATGAAGCCAGTTACAGAATAACTTGGGAAGCCACTTAAGGAGAAAGACTCAGGAATGAACCGAGAAAAACTATTGGCAAAAGTAACCTTCCACATCTCGGTGAATTTCCTAAAACGAGATGTGTACGACGGGAAATAAACATACTATGTTCCTGCGTGGGCGAAGAGGGAGAGAAAATATAAATCTTAGAAAAATCTATCAAATTAACCCAAAATTCCAGGGCCGGTTAAAATATCAACGATTTATTTTTAACAGTGGAGGAGGGGAAGTGCGAGATTGGATTCAACACACGCAGGAGGAAACGCCCCAGAACAGCCCAAAGTGAGCACATACTTACTCGCATCCGTGTGAGCACACAAGTCGGATGCGCTTGCTCGGAGACCTACCAGATTGCACGCTCAGGTCAAGCACAGGATTACGGTGCTGCTGGTCTATGAAGAGGAAAAACAGATCCGTGTGAGAAAACCCACAGGTAATACCTGAAACCAGCAGGAAAAGGCAGAGCATTTGAAATACTTGGTAGCCCAACCCATCATCCATTGAAAGAAAGTAAGGCTGGGCTCCTATCTTACAGTACATGCAAAAGAAAAGAGGGAAGAACTCTAGGTGCATTAAAGGCTTGAATGTGAATGAAATGAAATGATAAAAAAGACTTTAAACAGAAAGCAATACAAGAGAAGGCACCGATAACTACAAACAGAAGGGGCAAAGGCCGGAGAGGTTTGAAAAAAGGAAATGACAATTTTGAGCACACTGAGCCTATGATAAAGTGTGAAGATGATGTTCAGCATCATCCAAAACCATTACTGGCCTACCAAGTGCTGGTCCGCAGTGCAAAGTCCTGAGTCACACTGCCGGGTGACCGAGTCTGAGAATATCTCTATTCTTTCTATATATTTTTTTTTCAGTGCTGGGGATTGAACCCAGGGCCTTGTGCTTGTGAGATAAGCACTCTACCAACTGAGCTAGATCCACAGTCCCCTGAAAGCACCTCTATGCTAAGGAAGCCAGCACAAGAGACCACACCCCACCAACGTTCTATTTGTGACCCGTGGGGAATAGGAGACCCACTGAGACAGAAAGCAGATTCGTGCTTGCCGGGGAGGGGGGTATGTGACACTAATGGCATGAACCTGACTTCAGGGGTAAAGAATCTGTCTGCAATTACATTGCAGTGGTGGTTGTATAACCCTGTGAATGCACTAGAACAGGTGAATTTTGATCACCTGCAGATTATACCTCAATGAATCTGTTAAAGTATGAATGCCCCAACCCACCTGTTTGTGAGCTATGCAGAACAGAGGGTGTTCTCCTCTGCCAAGCGTGAAAACGCTGAATTGGTTTTTATTTTTATTTTTTTTCTAGAATTGGGACATGCCCTTTCAAGTAGGTAAGTGTTAGAAATCTACAAGGGAGCTGGGTGCGGTGGTGCACGGCTGGGATCCCAGTGACTAGGGAGGCTGAGGCAGGAGGATAGTCAGTTCAAAGCCAGCCTCAGCTACTTAGCGAGGCCCCAAGCAACCCTGTCTCTAGATAAAATATAATAAGAAAGGAAAGAAAAGAAAGTTAGAAGGGAGATTAGTAAAGTTCCAGAACCTAGAACTCTCCCACCCTGTGCACGTGGCCTGGCAGGGACCCACCTGAAGACTGCTTGTGCCAGCCCTGGAGGCCAGCAGCCCAGGCTGCAATCTCAGTCCTGATGCTCCCCAGGTGGCCTGTGGCCTCTGACTCCTTATCTGTAAAATGGGGCTGAGGATCCCATTTTACAGATAAGGTGTCTATGGAAATTGGAGTCAGAGGCGTCTATGGAAACACACTCATTCCTATCTACGATGTCTTTTATGCCTGCATATATATTTGTATTATCTGTGCATATATGCACATATACACATTTTTATTTTTAAATCCACCTGCCCTATTATCCGAGACGAGTTGTCATTTAGCAAATTAATTACGTCAAGCCCTTTAATTGCTAGAAAGAGAGAAAATTGCTGGCTGCTCCCAATGTCCCTTTATAAACTGGACAAAAAATATCCACTGTCCGTCTACTTTCTCATCAATGCACCAAGGACAAGGGGAAGAGGGCTAAAGGTCACTTACAGACTTGGAATACTGTCCGCTCTCCCCAGTTCCTTTCAAGGACAGTGGAAGTCCCTCGGAGAAGTTGGCTTGGAGGGTACCTCCCACACGCACAGGTCAACCCTGCTCTAGGAAGGGAGTGCTGTGGTCTAAGGTGGCTCTGGAGTCCTGGGTCAGAGAAGACTACTGAGTTTTAGGGCAAAGATGGAAATGTGGTTTTCCTTAGGCTGTCGGAGTTTGTTCAAAAATGGTGCCATGGAGGGAGCTTTGGGGTGCTAGAAATGCCCTCTGCCTTGATGGGGGCATGAGGGAGACAGGTGGGTTGCTCTGTATACACAAGGCGTGTACTTTACTCACTTTATGTGCTCTACATCTCTTTGAGAGAGAGAGAGAGATTGGAATGTAATCAAGAAAATGCACCAATGTGCCAACGATCCCTCACTGGCAAAGACAGTCGTTCAACCTCTTCAGGGGCAAACATCAGCACAGTCTGCCTTTGAAAGACATTGCCAAAACTAACCAGCAAGCCAGCACAACCAACATTGCCTAAGGGTCAGGCTCAAGGTGGCATGTCCATTGATTGGAATCTTCCTGCAGCAGCTGAAATAGGAAGCGTGTGCAGAAGCATGGAGAAATGCGAGGGCCACCAGGGATGGAAACATCAGGAGCTACGATCGTTGGCTGGGATGCACAAACAGAACGACCCTACAACCAGCAGAGACAAGTGGCAGGAGGGGACGAGCCTGGATTTCAATGCTGACTTTCTTTGGAGAGTGAACTAGGATGCTCCTATCCTCTCCTTTCAAATTTTCTGAGTTTCTAAGAATTTGTTTCACTTTTTTAATTGCACGATCATAATTAAGACTCTTAAATTTGCAGCAGAAGAAGACAAACCTCGGGCCTGGAATCAATCTTTCGGCGATTAATAGCATGGGATGTGGCAATTGCAGGGTTGATGTCCGACGCAGGGCTTTATGCTATGAAAGGCCAGTCATCCTACAGCTGAAACCAATTTCCTAAGGAGATCACCGCCAGGCGTGGCGTTGCCGCTCAGCTGTGGACGCCTGACTTGCAGTGTTGTGATGGGCCTCCTGGCCAGAAAATAGACGGCTCCGTCTTACCAATTAAGGATTTCTCCTTCATAGCCAGAAGAAGTACGCCGAGAATGCAGGCTTCCAGGAAGTCTCTCTGCAGCCAGCGCTAGACAAAGATGCAGTGACGAAGAAGCTGCCATCTCCCAAGATGAGACCATGTCAATATGCATCATTTCAAAGGAGGTTCCTTGGGACTTCAGTGTCTGAACTTCAGTGTCTGCTGCTCAGAACTCTAGCTGCTGAAGAAAGATCCCCATGTGGTAAGAGGAAGCTTGGAGACTTCTGGCTCCACCTTCGCATAGGTAATCAAACGAAGACGCAGGTGACGGCAGCATTCAATAACCTAATTGTATTTATCCTTTACCTGCTGATTTATTATTTATCAGCACCAGATCGTATGCTAAACTCCATTCTTTTAAAGCTTTTCTCAAGGGGTTGGCAAATGATTTTTATTGTGCGTGTTGCACTGGATCAGTTGGCAGTGGTGACCTCCAGTGCATTGCTGGGAGAGATTCTGGGACTGGATCCAAAATTAAATAAAGAAAAAAAAAAAAGCAATGAAAAAAAAGCAATGATCGATTAGTAATGCCTGCCATCCTTGTGGAAGGGGAAATGGTGGCCTGTATGTTATGCCCACTAGATCGCCTCTGCCAGGTTAAAGATGGTCCTTAAGCCAGCACAAATGCTCTGCTTCCCACAGGTTGGAGGAACCAAGGTCCTATCATGCTAACAACACCAGGGACGTGCTCACAGGACACGTTTGTTACCGTCTGCTACACACACCACCTAGCACAGTTCTGAGTTGCATACACTGAGTTTCGCAATCTTTAGGCTATCCCCTCGGGAAAGCCCTATTCCTTCAAGGATACCCATTTTCATTTCCTTCTGGGCACAGAAGGATTTAGGCAAGGAGAAATTAAATAACTTTTTCCAAGTCCCATATTCAGTCCCACAAAAATCACTCCCCCACCCAATGAGCAGCCTTGGCTTAATACAGAGCCAAGTGAGATAAGAGTGTCCCCTTCTTTGCAGAAGGTCATAAAACTAATTCTACTAATTTTTTGATAATTACTTGAGTGTCATGGGTCCCTTTGGCAAAGGATTCAAGCCAGTGTATTCATCGTGGCAAAATGAGGCAGCCTGTTCCACTTTCCGCCCACTCCCAGGCAGACAGTGTGGCTGGTGTCCTTCACCAAGGGTGGGACGCCCGGCCCAGCAAGACCGGAGCGTTTTGATCTGGCTACAAAGGCAGGCTCTGTGGACAAGCCTCAGCAGATCGAACTGACCCTGTCTTTTCAGTCTGGTTCAAATGTGTGTGATTAGTTAGTGGACCCGTCATCATCCGTAAAATTACATGTAATTACAAATTTACCACGTGCCAGTCCCTCCGCAGGGCTCCAGCTGCGTTGCCGCACCACATCCTCACGCCACCCCCACTGCGAGGTCCCGCAGCCATCCTGATGACACGCCAGAAGCAGGGTCCTCGGGGTCGAAGAAGTCACACAGCCAGTAGGGTGGGGCTGAGCCCCCGCCCGGGACATCAGACCCCCGATCTGTGGCTTCACTTCAACTGTTCAGTCAACTTCTGGTTCCCACCAAGTTCTAGAGCGGCTTCCCTGGTGGGAAGTGGCCTTTGCGTCAGAGGCTCAGGGCGCAGGAAGGTATCAGAGCAGAGGGAGGAGAGAAAGTGAGGCCGGGAAGACAGTTTGGTTGCACAAGTGACCATCATGGACACTCCAGCTCAGCGTCCTTGGAGAGGCGCCCGGTAACGCCACATAAAACGTCCCCAAGGCAGCAGAGTTGCAATATTTGCACACCCATTCCTTGCAATTATTGGCTGAGGTTGCTCTCAAGGGACATCAGTGATCTGGTGTTTCAAGTCTGCCATGCGTGGACAGAGTGAACTCTGGTGGCCAAAGAAAGCCCCCGGACACAGAGCCCTAGGACAGGGGCTGGGACCAGGTCTGCGCGCCCGAAGCCCTCCCGTGTGGGCGGGGCTACAGCCGCCCAGCGCCCCTCCTTTGCATCCTCCTTTCTAAACCAATAACTATTGAGGGGTAAGTCGCAGACCATGACATTTAACATTTTTAAGTGTCTGATTTAACATTTTTTAGCGGATTTTGTCGAGTTTTATGACCATAAAAATAATCTCATTTTTGAACATTTTTATCGCCCCAGAACACGTGACCATTGGCAGTGAGTGCCCTTTTCCACTCCCAGTCTCCCAGGTGACCCCGAGTCTTCAGCCATCCTTTAGGATCCTCAGGGGCTTCGTTCCAGGACCCCTTGCAGACACCGAAGTCTGTGGTTGCTCCAGTTCCTTATATAAAATAGCTTGCTATTTGCCCCTAACCTATACACAGCCTCTGTTATACTTGAAGTCTTCTCTAGATTGCTTATCGAAGCTATGTAAATGCTATATAAATGGTTTGCACACTTTTTTTCCCTAGGGGTGGAGCACAGAGACACTTTATACTGAGCTGCATCCCCAGTCCTTTTAATTTTGTATTTCAAAGACAAGGTCTTGCTAAGTTGCTGAGGCTGGCCTTGATCTTGTGATCCTCCCTCTTCAGCCTCCCAAGGGGCTGGGTTTACAGGTGTGTGCCATAGCACCCAGCTGTTGTTTTTTGATTTGTATTTTTTTTTTATTGCTTTTTTCCCAAGTACTTTCTCTCCAAGGTTGGTTGACTCTGAGGCTGTAGAACCTGCAGAGGCAGAGAGCCAACTGGACTGCCTGTCTCTGTGGATTTTCCCTTTCTGGACATTTTATATAAATGGAATCCTACGGCACGTGGCCTTCTGTGTAAAGGAGAAAGTCCCTTTCCAAATGGCTCAGGTTGCAGAAAGGAAGTAAAAGCCAGGCGGCAGGTGCCTAGCGAGGAGCTTCTCCATGTGGGAGGCGGAGACACTCTAGGTGAAGCTAACAGGCTGCCTTACCACCAGTCCCACGTGAGCTCACCTGTGCTTGTGGTCCAGGTATTTTAAAGGTGTCTTCTCAATGCAGGGGACTGGCAGGCCATAAGCCATCAGTCAAGGGATCCTGAAGCCCATTAACCCATTATCCCCAGCATTGAAATGAATGGAACTGGCTTAGGAACACATGCATCCTGGACAGATCAGTTTCTGGTGGTCTTGGGAGCTGAAGGGTCAGCCTTTGGTGGTGATTGACGTTCAGAAGTTCTTCATTTTTTAAGGGTTTTCTCAGAAATGAATAAAATAGAAGAAAACTTGATGGACAGCAGGGAAATCAAAACAGCCGGCCAGCTGGTCAACCACAGTGTGCTTCCTGTGGAGGAGCTGTCTTGGGGCCTGAGCCTCCTGCCATGCAGACTCGGTGCCTATTGGGTAAACTGGCTACAAAGCCCCCTGCCCATGAGTGGCTCAGGACTGTCTGTTGTAACAGCTGCTGATACATGCAAATGGGCTAGGATGTCGAGGTGATCCTCGCTGCCTGGCCCAAAGCAGACTCAGAACTTGCTGCTGAAGGTCAGTTTCTTCAAGCTCCTCTGGTTCCTTGATTCTGGACCAACCCACAGAGGAGAAGATCTACAGTTGTCCCCCCTGGGAGTCATATCATATGCTACTTAGCAACACCCACTTTTCTCCCTTCCTTTATGAATCAATGGAGAAAAATTGACTCTAGAACAAATAACTGGGCAAGATGTCAACTTCATCTTTGGTCTCCCGGGATGGAGGGTCGGACTTGGACCTACCATCACCATGTCCTGCCCTGGAGCCTGGATCCTGAAATCTGATAGAGAGGAGCTGTAGATGAGCAGCTGGAAGGGATGGTGCTAGACCTGGGAGGGGAGATAGAGAGAGATGGGCATCCATCCTGTCCCCAAGGACCAGCCCAAGCCCTGCTCCAGCCTGCTGACGCCATGTGAGGCATCTTCAGTCAGGTGGCAGATTAGAAGAGAGAAGGTTTAACATAGTCCCCATCCACCTTCTGTCTTGTCTCTCACTAACAACCCCTTGGCATGTGCACACATGTGCATGCACACACACACACACACACACACACACAACAGGAGTTGAAGGACTTGGATTCAAGTCCTCTGAATAAGATGATTCATTTTCCTAAATCTTGGATCCCCCAAACATTAAGTGAGCGAGTGCTTTAGCCCACTTTCCCATGACTCCAGCATCTCCAGAAGGTTGATGTTAGTTGGGAAGAAAAAGTCAGCTGCATGGCAGGATCTTTAGAAATTCCCTCCAAACCCCCTTGGCAAACTAGTAGCTTAGAAATTGCAAACTCATGCCTAGAGGGGCCTGGTGGGCAGGTAACCAAAGCTAATGAAAGGGGCCAGCCGTGGGAGAAAAGGGTAGTGGTAGGGATGCTGGAGCTCACTGCTGTCACATGGCAAGGAAGACTCACTGTGGCCCAGTCTTCCAACATCCCAAGAGATGACATTAGTGTTTACTTTTGTGTGCAAGATTCTTAGATTTTAAAAAGTTGGGGGCATTCAGTAAAGTATTGTTTGTACCAAATAAACTACATGTGCCAACGCCATTTAGCCCATGGCCAGCTGCTTGAGATCCTGGTTCAGAGTGGCCACATGGGCAGGGACCTCTGTTCTTCCAGGGCCAACCACAGAAGGAAAAGTGGATGCTCAGTATGAGAGCATGGGTGAAGACTGACAGCCCAACTCTCCTCCCTATTGCCTGTAGTGATGTCTCACTCCACCATTAGAAATGTGTTCCTTTGACTCCTGAGAGATCATCAATGTCCAGAGGGCTCAGGAACCAGTAAGTGTCCCTGGGAGGTGCCCCACACATAAAATTGTGCACCCAGCTTTCATGGGACTTGCTGGTTCTTACCCAGCGTCCACCTTGGATGCAGTCGCAGCTCATTAAGACATCCTTCCCACCCCACCTGATGACCCTTCAAACACTGATGAGAAACAATCTTACAGTGATTTTCTTGGGAGATGGAGGAGCAGCTGAAATTGTCCTTGATGTCCAGACTTCTTCCTTATCTCTGGCTGGAGGAGTCCCTCACCTCAGGCAGCTCCTGGGTTGATGTAGACCCAGGGCAGCCTTTGGTATCTGGTGGGCACTGGGATACTGATTTGGATAAAGGGACCAGGATGACAGGAGAGCGTAACTTTCCCATTGCCACCATCTCCCCACCGCACCTCCATGCTGAAGTAGGGCTCTCAACACAATTTGCCTGTACACGTGGGATCTCACTAATTCACACTTAGGGCCAGGGTACTCGGGGATGGAGACAGAGAGGGGGAGTTGAAGGGAAGGAACATGGAGGAGAGGAATAGAGGTAGGGGAAGGAGAGGGAAACAGAGAGAAGGAACAGCAGAGAGATAGAGGAGATAGGGAGCAAGACAGAAAGACAGACAGAGAAGGAGAGCCTGGCACGGGGAGGGAGAAGGTGGAGAGGCCAGGACAGACAGCATGTGGAAGCAGAGACAGACCCGGAGAGAGGAAGAGGGGAGAGTCAGAAAGAGGCAGAGCAAACAGAGAAAAGAGAAGAGAAAGAAAAGGAAAGAGAGAAAGGGAAGAAAAGGTGAGTGGGAGAAGAAGAGGGTTGGTGAGAAACGGACTGGGGAAAGACAGCCAGGTGGGGAGGAGCGGAGCTGGGTGTGGGCAGCCCTGGGGAGCTTCACACCCTTCTGGATGCCTCTGGAGTCACCCAGCTCCCCCAGCTCCGGTGCTGGTGGCCTCTGGGGCTGATGCTTTCTGCAGGTGGGCTGTGGTGCCCTGAAGGACCTTTAGAAGACCCCTGGTCTCTGCCCACCAGATGCCAGAGGTACCACCTTCCGAAAGGTTTCAATCCAGACAGTTTATTAACATCCCCCATCAGCAAACCTGCCCTTCACTGAGAACCCCAGAGTTGAGGGACAGCCCCTCAGAGTTCAGATTGCTCTGAGCTCAAATCACATATACCCAGGGAAATGCAGGACCCGTGGAAGAGGGTACGTAAAGCTCGTTTTCCAGGGGCACTAATTGTCCCTGATGGTGATTTAAAGCATTATTTTTATATTCAAGCAAATGCAGATATATTATAGAGTGGAATCCCACATTTAAGGCTGGAAAGAACTTTCACATCTGGGATGGGGTGACCTTGACTGTGCTCCCAGAACCCTTGGCTGGCACACACTTCTCTGCTTTAGAGGAAGTTAACAATAGCTACTCGTGATCATGTGCTCCCCATGGGCCAGGAAGTTCCGGGACCATTTCCCATTGATCCTTGCAGCCGGTCGATCATTAGTCCCATTTTGCAGATGAGGAGACTGAGGCTCAGGGAAGCCATGAAAACCATCCAGGACCAGTGGTTGCTCAGCCACAAAGCTGGCGTTGGAGCCAAGCCTGTCTCCTGGTGGTCCGTCTTCTCCAGGAGCTCCGGGGAGAATCTGCGGGGTGGTGAGCAGAGATGATCCACCAAAGCCAGCCTCCTGGTGCCGGTTGGAGGATGCTAAAGGGAGAGAGAGGCTGGGTGGGCACTGGGCACTGCGTGGAGAGGAAGGACCTGGGGTGAGAGGCAAGAAGCTGAGGGCTGAAAAGGAAGGGAACCCCCAGTGGGTGACATAACTAACCAACCTGGTGGCATCGATTTCAGACTCTGACCTCGTGGCCCGAGACCCTGCGGGGTCCCCTGCTGCTCCCAGTCTGGACATTCTCAGGTATGTTCTCTCCTCAGCCTTTGATGTGTGGGCTCTCCCTCTGTTCCAGCAGGTCTGGGGCAGCAGAGGACAAGCGTCGCCTGACTTCATCACCGTAGCTGTCTACGGGACCGTCACCTCCAGGGACCATTTGCTCTGATTGACTCTCCTTTCTGTGTTTTAATGGACTCAGTCTTTCCTTTTAAAGAGGTGGAATGGCTGGTGTTTTCCTTGCCCTGACTAGAAGATCACTCGAGAAATAAATATAACAGAAATAAAGACGGCTCCTGAATTCTCAGTGCCTCAGAATGTGACAGAATTTGGAGCCAGGGTCCGGAAGGTCATTAAGAGGCAGGTTCTCACTTGGATATGCTGGGTGGCCCTATAAGCAGAGTACAGGAGGACACAGAGGGTGACCATGCAAGGACCGGGGGGCAAGACACCATGTGCAAGCCAAGGAGAGAGGCCCCAGGGGACACCAGCCCTGTCCACCCTCCATCTGGGGCTTCCAGCCTCCAGCGCAGTGGGAAGCCCTCTTCTGTAGTTTAATGGCCCCATCCCCAGTGTTGAGTTATGGTGGTCCCAGCACACCAGCTCAGGGATTACCTGGTTCCCGCGGCCCCTGGGGTTCAATTCCCAGCTTTGCCACTGACTAGCTCTGAGTCCCCAGGCAAGCTCCTCCGCCTCACTGGCTGGTTTCCTTCTGTCTCTGGGCCGAGGTCACAGGCCAGTCCTCGTGATGGATCTGCAGCATGTGAAGCGAGAGGTCCACCCGTGGTGGCTGAGGAGTTCCCAGCACTTGGTGGAGCTCAAAGTGGCCACACCAGGTCCAAGCCACGCTGCTGTACAACAGGTGGCCAGCTGCCTGGTCCCAGGAGGAGTCCAAGATGTGGTGTCTACACCAACCCCACCACCAGGAGGTAAGAAGGTGGTGCTGTGGACCAAGGGCCAGTGGGGAACTGAACAGACACTGCGCTTGCCTCTTCCCCAAAGTCACCCAGATGTTTCAAAACCACCAGGTACTGTGTCCAGCACCCTGTTTCCCCACTCAGCTCTCCCGCCTCAGGACTGGTCTGCTCCATCGTCCGCAGGTGGCCTCCCTGTGGCTTCGGGGTCCTCCTAACACCTCCATCACCACAGACCCCTTGAGCACCTTCCCTGGTCCCGACACTTGTCAATGGCAGAGCCTGGCTTACGTGTGGCCTGCTCCACCTCAGGAGTGACAGATCCACAGAGAGCTTTCCTTTGCCAATGATGATAATGAGTCACCCATTAAATATGATTTATAATCATTAATCATTGTGCTTAATGACAACAATGAAGTGCAGTGAGGAGTTCTGGCCCCACCACCCTAAGGGTGGCCGTGGTTCCCCCAGCGGGGCTCTTGCTCCGTGACCTCCACACGCATGACCCCCGTCTCCTCCCAGCAGACCCTCCACATCCACTGCTCTGTGATGCCCGTGGGATGCACGGGGCACAGAGTGCTGCTGGGACAGCCGAGGGTGGGGGGGGAAGACGGAGAGATCACTGGAGAGGAGGGATGGGGCCAGGAGGGAGCTCCTCTCGCTTCCTCCCGAGTCTCCCACGGCCTCCAACATTCTCTGCTTTCTGAGAGTCGGTTAATGCTTCCCAAGAACGAGCTGGATCCTCCTCTCTAGCTGAGGTAGGCTAGTTTGCGGGGTACCCAACTCTGACAGCCTGAGCTTCGGCATCCAGAGACCCTTCCCCTCACAGTTCTGGGGGCTGAAGGTCCAAAATCAGGGTGTTGGCAGGGCTGGTCCCTCCGAGGGGCCGTGAAGGAAGGCCCATTCCAGGCCTCTCTCCTTGGCCTGTGGACGGGGGCCTTCACCTCTTGCCTGGGTGGCAGGTCATTTGTCACAGTTCTAGAGCAGAGAAGTCAAGGTGCTGGGAGACGGGAGGTCTGGCAGGCACCCGCTGCTGGGCTTGGGGACAGCTGCCCTCTTGCTGAGTCCCCTCGTGGTCATTCCTGGGCAGGTGCTTATGGAAAGAAGGGGATCTCCTCCCTCTCTCTCTTCTTATAAGGGCACCGATCCCATCATGGGAGCCCCACCCTGGTGACCCTTTCCAAACCCACCTCCCAAAGGTCCCTCTTCAGACACCACCACACTGGGGGCTGGGCCTCCAGCACAGGACAGGACCACTCGGTCCTTAACACTGCCCCCTCTCCTGCTCCCTCTTCATGTTGTCCTCCCTCTCTGCAAGTCTGTCTGTCCAGATCCCCCCTTTTGATCAGGGTGCCCATGGTATTAAACTAGGGCCCCATTTTAATTTATCTCTGTAAAGACCCACTCTCCAATTAAGGTCATCTTCTGTGGGGACCCAGGGATAGAACTCCAACATAGGAACCTGTGGGGTGACCCAGGTCAGCCCACCATGCCAGACACGGTGCTTCTTAGGGCTAACGGACCTTCCGATGGACCCACCCACCCACATCCAACACTCCTTCCCAACAGGAAGCGGCTCCCCGGTCTAGCAAACTTGTCGCGGTGAAAGTTCATCTCTCATCCTCTTAAAATATCCTTTTTTCTTTTCCGAATCTGAAGTGTTTGACTCTCCTTGTGGCTAAATACAACCACTTCCCTCCCCGCCCGAGAAAGGAGCCCAGAGGGGAGGTGGGGGCGGGCGGCGTTCAGATGGCCCTCCTCAGCTCCAGGCTGAGCCAGATGCTCTCAAGGACTGGAAGAGGAAGGTGGGTCCACGGCTGTGGTTCCGAAGCCTGAGAGCCTGGGTTTAAAAATAGGTGGGCTGAAATAAACCCTGAGAGCTGCTAGAGGGCCCCGAAATAGAGTGGTAATTGATCTAATGCAACTTTTGCCTCGGATAACATCATTATTTGTGAAATTATGTCAGTGTCGCTCCTGCCAAGTCAGCAGGCACTTACAGGACGTGGCTTCTAATTTGGGAATGGGGCTATTTGTGGCTCCTCTTAGAAGGCGGCCGCAGGAGCTCGGTGGACATGCAGTGGCTGGGCTTCAGAGAGTCCTGGCTTGAGCCTGAAACTCGCCCGGGCCAGGCCCTGCCCAGGTGTCTCTCCAGGAGACTCGCCGCCCGGCTCCAGGGAGTGTGATTGGCAGATGGCCCCAGGCACGCCTTTCCTGGCCAGCCCCAGCCTGGGATGTAGTGAGCCGGGGACATGAGCCAAGGCCCTGGTAAATGGGCCCCCCTCCAGTCACACTCAGGCAACCTAGTACATGCTCTGGGGTCCCTCCAGCTGCCCAGGGTTCCACTGTTCCACTTCCTCCCATTTCCGACCTGTTTTCTCCTCTTTTCTTTTCCTGATATTTAGCCCTAATAAATATAAAATAAAAAATACAGTTCACCATACTCTAGACTGCGACTCCAGGAGCCCCACCTGAGATAGGTACCTCGGCAGTTTCTGAAGTCCAGGCAAGCTTCTCTTGGTACCTGTTGTGCCCATGAAAGACAGTGAGTGGAACTGTCCCCTCCCACCTCTGTGGAGCCTATCGCAGGATCCTTTGTGGAGTTTCAAGGCTGAGTCTCCTAAATTACTTAAGAACATAATGCCAGATTTTCATTTATTTGGCTGCCATGAAATGAGCTACATGTATTAAAAACTATTGTTTGAAAGGACAGCCATTTCTTTATTCAAAAACGACCTTTTCTTTTGGCCTAATTACCATGTTCCAAGCACTGTTCTAGGTACTCTGAACACCATGAGGTATGAGTCTGTTTTTTATTACTGTAATGAAATACTCAAGGACGGGTAACTTAATAAAGAAAAGAAGTTATTATTATTATTATTATTTTGGAACCAGGGATTGAACTCAGGGGCACTCGGCCTCTGCGCCACATCTCCAGCCCTGTCTCTTATTTAGAGATAGGGTCTCACTGAGTTGCTTAGGGCCTCACTAAATTGCTGAAGCTGGCTTTGAACTCTCGATCCGCCTGCCTCAGCCTCCCGAGTCGCTGGGATTACAGGCGTGTGCCACCGCGCCCAGCGAGAAAAGAAGTTATTTTGATTCACAGATCTCATCCAAGGCTGAGGGCTTGCAGCTAGTCATGGTGCCTTTTTGGCAGCTCAGGACATCACATGGCAAGAGACGGGAATGTGTATGTGTCTTCTGATCTCCACCATGAAGCCACCAGGATTCAATCACGGAGGCTCCACCTTAATGATCTTATCTAATCTTAATCACTTCCCCAAGGCCCCACCTGTGGACACCATAGTAGAATTGAATTTCCACCCTCTTAATATGTCACAGCAGGGATTAAATTTCAACATATAAACCTTGGGGAACACACTTAATCCATATCCGAGCCATCGTGCATGGCGAACGAAATATATGGATTCTCAGCTTAAGTTCCACGGGAGCAGACAGATGATCCACGGCAGATAAGTATGCGGATGAGGAAGTGTAGAAACTGAAGCCCACAAAGAAAACAAAATGAGAGAATGTGGATAATGACTGGGGTATGGGAAGAATTTTTTGATCAAATGATCAGGAGGGACCTCTGGAAAGGTCAGGAGGGACCTCTGGAGAAGGTGACCATGTGTTGAAACCCGAAGGACAAAGAGCACCTGGCTTCTGCAGATAAAACTTTCAAGGTGTTGCAATCCAGGAACCTACACGTTCCTACTCAAAGCTGAGTTTAGCCCACAGCCTTGTCTCAGGGATGGAGGAGAAGCGACTTGCTCAGGCAGGTTGGGAGTACCGGCTGGTACACCAGGTGCTGCCCGGGCCACGCACAGAGATCAGCGAGGAGCAGCCTGGGAGCTGGGGTCATTCCCACCCCCTCAAAGGCAGAGCAGAGCCCAGAACCTGATGCTGGCAACCTGTCTCAGGCTGTGAGCACCTGCTCAGAGCTGTCAGTCAGAGGTGCTCGGAGCTCTCTGCCTGGATGACACCATCCTGGATGTCACTGTGTCCTTAGAGGGGAGAGGCTAAGGCATTCCTTATTTTCTCTATTTCCCCAGATTTTCCTTCTTTTTCTGCAAACTCTTACATGGCTTGCCTCCTGGAAATCGGCTATGGTGTGAGGGCACAGTTCAATCTGAGACTGTGTATGCAGGGCAAGCTCCGGATTCCCTGGGCTTATGCCTGGGAGTGGAGACACATGTGCTGGGGTCGTCTGTCATCCTGTCCATCTGCACCTCCCTCCTCTGCACCCGTTCCTCCTGCCCTGGGGCACACTTCTGCACACACAGCCTCTCCTTGCCTGATGCACGATCATGGCTCCTCTTCTGGATCGAGTGTTCTCTCTTCTGCATGCTTCTGAGAGCTGGTCATCCTCACCTCCATACCCACACGGTGGCTGCTGCTTCTAGATGTCCCCTCTCCTCCATCTGCCAAATGGGGGTAGCATAGAACTCACCTCCCATGGCTGGGTTGAGAGCTAAACCAATATATATTTTTTCAAGGTCTAGGACTCAGGCCTGACCAATCACAAACATTTACAAAATGTAAATCAATGCAATTACAGACATCAATCATGGTGCTTGGCTGCTAATAATATCTAACACTTATTGATCAGCTATGTGTAGGCACAGTGCTCATATTTAACATGGATTTGTAAAAAGGTAGTCCTTCTAAAAATCTGGTGGAGTAGGTGCTATCATTATTCCTGTATTTGAATTGAGGAAACTGGAGTGCAATAATATTGCCAATGTTTACTTCCCCCCTTTTCTTTTTTGTCAGGCAGTGACCTTTGCAAGGAGGCATCTACATTTTATTTATTTCTCTGTCTCCAGTTGTTAGATCATGTCTTTAGGTCAATAACTATTTAGTGAGTGAGTGTAGGAATGAATAAGCTAACAGTAGAAAGTACCCCTGTGTAGGAGATGGAGAAACCAGGACCCAAAGAGAGGCATGACTTTCCTAAGGATGAAGGTACAGCTCTATCCAAGCCAGAATCCATGCAGTTTTCCATTAAACTTGCACTTCTCATACTTGAGCATGCGCATGAACCACTCAGGAAACCTTGTTAAAATGCAGATTACGATTCAGCGGATCAAGGGTAGAGTGCAAGACTATGCATTTCTAATAATTTTCTTTATTAATCAGCTTCAAAGTACTGTAACAAAATACCTGAAGCAATTATAAAGAGAAAAGGTTTGCTTTGACTTCATGGTTCTGGAGGTTCCAGTCCTGGATAAGGTGGCCCTCTTGCTTTGGACCTGTTACCACTTCATGATAGGATCATGTGCTAGAGAAAATTACTTATGTCACAATCCAGCTTGCAAACAGAGAAAGAGGAAGGAGCCAGGGTCCCCTAGTCCCCCTCAAGGGCATGCCCCTGATGACCCAAAGGCCTCCCTTTAGGTATCACCTCCTAAACTCCACAGTACCGCCCAATGTGCCACTCTAAGGACCAAGGATTTGACACATGGACGCTTTGGGGACACACTCATACCCAAACCATAGCATCTTCCATTAGTCACACCTGGCCTCTGATCACACTTAGGCTTCTTGTGCCCATTGGCTCTATGCCTGCAAACAATACCAGCCATCATGTTCACCTAAGTACAAAATGAGCTCACTAGAAGGACACGGACAGGTGCTCTAGTTGGTTTTCCATCGTTGGGACAAAAATACCCAATGAGAACAACTTAAAGGAGAAGAAGTTTATTTGGGGCTCTTGGTTTCAGAGGTTCAGTCCACGGTCGGCCAACTTCATGGCTCTGGATGAGACAGAACATCATGGCGGAAGGGCATGGTGGAGGAAAGCAGCTCAGCTCAGGACATCTAGGAAGGAGATGCAAGAAGCCAAAGAGAAGGCATATACACCCAAGAGGATGCCCCTCAGTGACCTTCTTCTGCCAGCCATGCACCACCTACCCACAGTTAACACCAGTGACGCATTCAGATTATTAATCCATTCAATCCAACAGGCTGGGTCACATGCTCTAATCATTTCACCTCTTGCACTAACATAGGAGCTTTTGGTGCACACTTCATGCCCAAATTATCACAACAGGGAAGCACCCAGAATCCAAGGAAAAGACACAGCACCCAGCTCCAGGAGGATGGGAGTGAAAACACTTTGGGACCCAAATGGGGTGAGGGCCCTTGTGGGGGGGCTCTACTGTCAAGATAAATCTGGGCCAATATGTACTCTGGAATTACCCCATTCCAGTCTCACAGCCCCGGGGCAGATGTCTGATGAACTCAATTTGACTCACTCACCCTCCCCAGGCCAGGCTAGGGGACAGAGTCACACCTGATAATCTCATCCAGACTGCTTGCAAGGAAGGACGGGCATTTTCTTAAAGAAAACTGAGTCTTTTATACCCAGAGAGGTTAGTCACCAGCTCTGCAGCAGATCTGAAAGATGAGGAGAGAGATGAGCATCCATGGTGAGCTCCCTGGAGACACAACCAAAGCTTGGACAGGCGCAGAGATCCGGCCCAGGAGCGAAACGGATCATGGAAGTGATTCTTCACTCTCCAGTTGGATTTTGATCCACCCCTGGAGGGCCCGTGGCGGTGGCGGGCCGGCTCCCTGGCTTCCTGTTGTAAGTCACAGGTAGCACAATGTGCGATTAGTGGGCGTTTAAACAATTCCTTATCGTCTTTCCAGGGCTTTCTTGCTTTTTTTTTTTTTAAAAAAACACTTTATCCAATTCTCAGTGATTCGATTTTAAAGGTCATCATATTAACTGTGAAGATGAGTCAAGGGATGAGGTCGTTTTTCACGCAGGGAAACTGTTGAGTCGGTTAAGCTGTATTTCCATGCCCCACAGATGCTGATCTGGGTTTTAAAAAGACAATTCTGTTTCCACGTAGTGTTCTTTGGGGAAAAGGGCTGCCTCCCTTCTGAACCTCGGCTTTGCCTTCTCTTCAAAGGCCTTTGTCTCCAGGTTTGCTGCTCCTATCTGGACAGGGAGGGCAGGTTGGCTAATCCTTCCCCAGCTGAAGGCGGCACCCACTCTATTGTAACACCTGGTTGAACTGCTTGGAATCCTGCAGCCGCATACTGGTTCTCCGCAGCCCTAATTTATGACAAAGGCCGGGGATAAATCCCCAGACATGGATTTTCTATAAAATACTTCCGTGAGCAACTTTGTTGCACTGAAAATGGAAAGAAGAGGGGGGTGGGGGAGAAGAGGGGGAGGGGGAGGGAGCCCAGGAGATGCATATAAATCTGCAAGGACGCCGCTGCCATTCATCACATTTACTGTAAAGACAGGGATTTTATTTGGATGGAAAAAAGAATGAATCATTGTGGTTTTTGAATCTAATGTGAAGCTGGCTGGAAGTATTTCCCTTAGATCTTTCTGGTTCCTCAAGATCATGAGCATGTGGAGGGAAGAGGGAAGCAGAGAATGTTTTCTACCAACTGGGGAATGAGCTGCCCTGGGAGGGACTCAGAGGGACGGAAAGAAATCTCCTTTTGGTGCCTCTTACTGGGGACGTTCATGTGTCTTAGGAATACAGAATAATTGTATCAGAGGCGCATCTTAGTTATCTAACTCATGCTACTTGAGGGAAGAAGAAAGAGGAAAAGAAGGGAGAGAGCCGAAGGAGGTGAGGAAGGATAAGGAGATGGGAAAGGGCAGGAGAAATATCTCCACCACGTAGACTATTTCCAGCACCATCCCACCCAGAGCCTGGGAAAGAAGTGGAAAAATCTGATCCTACAGGTCCCTCCTTTGGTCCTTTGGCCTCTCATGCTATGAACATCCTCCCAGACGATGGCCAGACCCCTGTTAGCAGGATCCCTGAAACACAAGTCAATCTGTCATCAGATGCTCCAGCCCAGGTGCCCAGCCGTCTGCCCCAGGTGGAGGGAAAACCTGGACTGTGTTAGGGACACTGAACGGATCCTGCTTTCATAGCAGGGTGACTGAGAGGGTTTTAAAGGGAAATGTTGACTCTCAGTGGTTGCCCCTTTATGGGGTGATTTTTAAATCTTATTTGCCTCTTAAAGTTGTTCTCTTCTGGGATCATCCCAGTGAGCAGAGGCCGGTGAGGGTTAGGGAAAGTCAAATGTATTTGTTAATGATTCGCTGAATATGGAGTCTGTCCAGGGTGCCAGGCTCCATGTCAGTCTCTGGGGACAGACATTTCTCTCCTTTTATGCAATTACAGTGTTTTAAAGCTGGAAGGACCCTCTGAGGATATCATGTATCGAGAACAGTGTTGGGCAACCTTTTACACAGAGACGCTGCTTTGGGGAAAATAAACATGCTTTACCCACCATGTTCTTTTGGTGCAAAGTGAAAGCAGTTGTAAGGAGTTCTTTGGTAAGGAGGGGCACTTGCTCAAAACTGGGCTGAATAGAAGACCACCAACAAAAGATTTGGCATTGCTCTTTGGCCACGAAGATGCAAATACTTGGTAAGAGTTGGGACGTAGCCCATTGAGTTGGTTGTTAAACTCCAGGTCTTGGGTGGCCCATAGACTGTGGGTGACCCAGGGGAAGGGGTAGTCACTGAGAAGCTGCGCTGATTCCTTTCGGATGCTCTGCGCACGGTGCACAATAACCACCTTCCAACTTTCGTACTGATTTTATTTGGTTGCAAGAGACCCAAAGAAAAAAAACATGGAGATATGAAATTTTACATGATTTAAAAAGGTGAAGTGTGGGCATAAGGTTTGCAAAATTCAGATGTTAAACCATTGAGTCAGCACCCACTCTTCCCTTCCCTCAAATCTGCTTTCCTTTCTGGTGGCTTCGCTCCTGGGCGGCTCTCTCTCTGCACCCACCAGCCACCCAGTAAAGCCAGGCGGACACCTTGCTTGACTTAAATCCATTAGAAAATTATTGCTGCTCCCAGCTTCGGAGTTGGAGCTAATCATAGAAATGAAAAGTTGTACCCCGGTTGTGTACAATGAATCAAAATGCAGTCTGTAAAAAAAATAAATAAATTTAAAAAAAAAAGAGTCTCCTTGGCCAGGATGGACTCATTGGTCGGGAATGGGACCAGATTCATGTAAAGCATATGGAGATGGAGAACTGCTAAATGAAAGCGTGGGTGGGTGATCATGGAAATGCAGAGACTCTTCTATTATTTCTATCTACTTGCTCTTCACCCATCTGTCCATCCACCCATCCATCCATCCATCCATCCATCCATCCATCTACCTACGATTACATCAAACCCATCTCCCACCCTCTAGTTACTCCAGTGACTAGTTAACTAGACTGCTCACACCTTTATTGTAGAAAGCAATTAAACATTCAGTGCATGGCAGATCTTATGAGTGTTTTTGTTTGTTTCTTTTTGGTCCTGGGGATTGAACCCAAGGGTACGTAATCACTGAGCCACATCCCCACCCTTTTTTATTTTTTATGTATTTTATTTAGAGACAGGGTCTCACTAAGTTGCTGAGGCTGGCTTTGAACTCATGATCCTCCTGCCTCGGCCTCCTGAGCCATGGTGCCCAGCATCTTATGAGTTCTAAAGCTGAATTTTTATAAGACCGAATAAACCAATGAATCTCATCTTACTCTCCATTTTACATATGATGAAAGGTGGATCATGACCGATCACAACAGCTAATGCCAGAGAATTGATCGACAGCCGGTTTCCTCAACTTCGTTTTTCTCAGGAAGAGGCTGCCTCGCCTGTTGAGGAGAAGGAGGCTCCCAGGAGGACACATGTATTTGAATTATTGCCTAAACGCAAGTTTCATGAAGAGGTATATTTATCTGTAGTTTTATTATTAACCAGTGTTTATTTTCATTTCAGTATCATATCTATCTTCTTAATTGAAAAGTTTACCTTTATAATAATGCTACATCTCAGGGAAAAAAAAAAGATAACAATTTTTAATGTCAAAGCCCAGGAGTTCTTATTGCACTGAGCCCCAATCCATAAAGCTATCACCTAACCCACTGAAACATGCCCCCAAGTTCATGTGTCTGGATAAGGCTTCAGAAATCACCCTGACGTTAGAACTTAAGGCCCTGGGAACACTTCTGTGAGCCGGGTTTTAGTCCAGATCAGCAAAGTCAAAGCCATGAGTGAGGCATGGGATTGAGCGAATGTGCCTTTACCAAAATTGTTCATTTTCTTTACAAATCGTATGATTTTTCTTTTTTCAAATTTAGGTATCTTAGAAGTCCCAGCCTATTTGATAAATGTCTTATTTGAATTAAGCTGTACCATTATAGTGGTTTGTGCACAACGGTTTCGAGATATGAATTCTTCATGGAATTTATGATTGATGGCTGATTTCTTGACATTGGAAATCACGCTAAGTGAAATAAGCCAAACCCCCAAAACCAAAGGCCAAATGTTTTCTCTGATGTGCGGATGCAAATTCACAATAAGGCAGGGGGTGGGGATAGGGAAGAATAGAGTTACTTTATATTAGACAGAGGGGAGTGGGGAAGGGGCCTGGGGGACAGAATGATATTAGAGTGAAACAGACATTATTACCTTACGTGCATGACTGATGTGATCCTGCAATATGCACAATCAGAAAAATGAGAGATCACACTCCATTTATGAATGATCTATCAAAACACATAAATGCATTCTACTGTGATGGACAACTAATTAGAACAAATTAAAAAATGGGAGTTGGACTCTTGAGTTCATTCATTGGCTCAACAAATATTAATTGAGTGTGTACTATGTGCTGGGCACTGATTTAGCAGGCAGTGGTGAGGACATGGAACAAAGGCAAAAATCCTTTCCCTGAAGGAGCTTCAATGCCAGGTTCTTCCATTAAGCAATAACTTGCACGTGCCCTCTGTGGGCCTCTGCTTTCCCGTCTGTAACATGAGAGGCGAGTGAATTCAACACCAAGCCAGGAGAAGAACAGCGTAACGAATTTAGCTCAGGAAGAGGAAATCTCACGCAGGACGGGGTGCCCAAGTCCACCCACTGAAAGGCTTTCTGTAAGATACTGCTAAACACCACCGGATCTGTGCGACTCCCCAGGATCGGATGAGGACCTCTGGAGGCAGAGACCAACCACTTACACGGTGCCCCGGGGGTGGCGAGTTCCCTGCGACTGGAAGTGCGGGCAAGGAGAGGCTGGAAATGAACTTGGCAGGGATTCTGGAGAAGGGTGCACATCGAAACCCTTCCACATACATGTGTCTGTGATTAGCAGCCCTCTGCCATCTTGGCACCGCACCATTTGGACCGGTGGCCTCCACCTTTGCTGCAACAGAAGAGAAGGAAGGAGGAGGTCTCTTAACTGCCCTGGCCCAGAAGCAACCTGTCATTGCTACCAATAGGTCCTGGGCAGAGGGAGTCGTGCAACCCAAACTGATCAAGGAAGGCCAGGAATGTGGAGGAGACTATGGACGGACGGCGAGTGCCACGTCTGTGCCAGATTTCATAAAATTGCAGATAATTATAATAATACCTATTTCAGAGAGTTGTTTCCAGCATTAAATGAGTTCATCCATTTTATCATCCAATGACTGACATTTTTTAATAAATGAGCTGTTATGGTTTGGATGTGAGGTGTTCCCCTATAGCACTTGGGTGATACAATGCAAGAAGGTTCAGAGGAGAAATGATTGGGTTTTGAGAGTCTTAACCCAATCAGTGAATTAATCCCCTGATAGGGATGAACCGAGTGGTAACTGAAGGCTAGTAGGGTATGGCTGGAAGAGTTGGTCATTAGGGACGTGACTTTGGGGTATATATTTTGTATCTGGCTTAGCTAGGTGTGGTGGCAGGTACCTGTAATCCCAGCAACTCAGGAGGCTGAGGCAGGAGGATTGCAAGTTAGAGGCCAACCTTAGCAACTTTATGAGGCCCTAAGCAACTTAGTGAGACCCTGTCTCAAAATAAAAATTAACAGGTCTCGGGTTGTCATTCAGTGGTAAAGCACTATGGGGTTCAATCCCATAGAGGGTGTTGGGGTTCATCTTCCTCTTTACCTCAACTTCAAAGATCACCATTCCGTCTGGTGGGACCAGTTGGAAAGCTGCTCCACAGAGCCCCCAGGTGGTCACTAATGCAAGGGTCTGATCTCATAGGGGCACGTACCCTGTCCACACCCTGATGCTGAAAATTCCGCCTTTAGAGCCACATTCCTGCCACTGAGTCACATCTCTAGGCTCGGGGTAGCCAAAGGATGTAAGCCAGGAGGGTGGGTCTGGACAGGTCAGGTGGGACATTGCAGTGACCATTTAGCAGGGCTGAGCCCGGGGCCGAGGAGGCCACGTAGCTCAGAGACCCAACCCCATGAACTTGCTCTTACCCGTGCATTCGACAGGCTGTTTCCTCTCCATGGAGCAGCCTCGGTGCAGCCGCCCGTCGGAATCTGAAATGAATTCAATTTAGCCTGGTGTAATTGCTTATTTGATTCCTGACGATGACATGCAGTTAGGAGGGAAATTGACATTCTGTCATTTCAGTTCCAATGAACGGAACTCCGGCAAGTTCCCTGCTAGGTACTTTGTGGCAGCCGGGCCACCTGCTCTTCTTCTAAAGAGAAATTAGAGCGCACAGGGAGCTGGGAAATCCACAGTCCCAAGTCATGAAGCATGAATCCCGTAGGCAGCCGAGGGGGCGGGGGCTGAACCTCCCTGTCCCCTGCTTGACACTGCAGCCCTCTTTCCACAAAGCGCCCGTGATACCAGTTCTCACAAGTGTCATTCAAAGATTGTCTATGTTCAAGGTCAATTTTCTAAAAATTTGAATGATTTAGGAATTTGGAGTCATCTGCAGGGATTCATCAAAGGCCTCGCAGCTCCAAATACAGGAAGACGCATTCACACCCTGGCTGCCCGATGCCCTCTTTGTGCAAACCGTTGCATGACCACAGCATCCTGAGTGACACTCACCAGCTGGCTAGGGCCAGCAAGAGCCTTGTGAAGGAGCAAAGTCCACGGGACTGGAACGGAGGGGCCCACAGCCCTGGAAACTGAAGCGTACCCTGAGCAGATGGGATGTGGACCCTAACCCTATGACATGGTGGAATTAAAAACACAACTAAACACGTATGGAAATATTAAACCAGAGGACAGAGCTTCTCAGTGGGGGCGATTTCCCTCTCCCTCTCAGAGGCATTTGGGCATACGACAGCATCTTTGGTTGTCACAGGGGGAGGGATACTAATGGCATCTAGGGAGCAGAAGCCAGGGATGCCCAAGCTGGCACCCACCAGGCAGAATTGTCCGTTCCAACTGTTGCTAACGCGGGGCTTGAGAAATGCACCTTACACCAGGGCCTCGCGCAGGACTAAGGCCCCGCAGAAGCAGAAGCAGAGGAATTAGGCTCAACAGCTTCTGCATGGAGAAAGCTGAGGTCTCCTCGCCGAGCTCTCAGGCGCTCCTTCTCTGTTGAAAACCCTGCACTGCTTCCTGTCATTTCTAAGGCGTCCAATACACGCTACGCGGCCCTCAAACCCTAGGTGAGTATTTTCATCACCTCCTGCAGCTAGAGAAGAAAGCCTGAGACTGGGTTGTTGAGAACCCTGGCCCCAGTGTCAAGTCAATGGGAAGATCAGGAATGCACATTTAAAAATAATCTGTCATTGTGTGGCGCACGCCTGTAATCCCAGCACTTGGGAGGCTGAGGCAGGAGGATCGTGAGTTCAAAGCCAGCCTCAGCGACTTAGCGAGGCCCTAAGCAACTCAGTGAGACCCTGTCTCTAAATAAAATACAAAAAATAGGGCTGGGGATGTGGCTCAGTGGTGGAGTGCCCCTGGGTTCAATCCCCAGTACCAAAAAAAAAAAAAAAAACAAAAAAAAGAAAGAAAGAAAAAGAAAAGAAAAATCTGTCATCGTGATGGTGGCAGGGGACGGGGGAAGGGGGAAGGGGAAGGGGGCGTGGCAGAGGACGACCTCGCAGAACCAGGAGGCTCCTCAGCAGGTGGAGCCTCCAAGTGCAAGGAAAGCCTGGTTTGTTCAGCAGACACACAGGTGTGGTTAGGAGACGGGGAGGAGCTTCAGGCAGGCACCCTCCCCCCAGCTTCCATTTGGAATCAGAGTGTCATTTTCTGTTCAGTGGCCTTGGGTTCTGGAACAGAGCCAGCTGATGGGGAACTGAGCTGGGAAATCAGGCGATGGCTGGAGGTCACCCGGCTGAGTTCTTCAGGAAAGATGCACACGGCTCTTCCCGGCTTGGTGTTGGGCTCCGGTTGCATCGTGTCCTGCTGAGACTGGGCACAAGGCGGCCTGGATTTATTTGGGTTACACATGGCTCCGACCTCTGGGTCCCTGGGATCAGGCGTCTTTGGGGATGCTGAGAACCAGGGGCCTCTTCCTCTTCCTTCAGGTTCTTTCCTCCCCTGGGTCGGGGCTCCACCCCACCTCTCTACACAGCCGTACCCTCACCCTGTGTTGCTCCTGCTTTTCTTTCTGATCTTGGATCAGACTTTATTTTCTAGAGAGCTTCTGACTTGCCCGCAGCCTGACTTCAGTTCCTGCTTTGTGCACTCCCCCCGCCCCCGCTGTGCCTCCCTGGCACACTTCCCTCAGAGGTGAATCAACAGGTGCATGTGTCTCCCTGCCCTTTATGGGGGCCGGGCTGGATCCATATACACAGCCTGCAGCCAGGGCGGGAGCTGGGGGCGCGGACGACCCCTCCCCTGCTGCCCCACCTGCCCCGCCTGTTAAGTTCACCTCCACGTTTCCAGCACCAGCACAGCGCCTGGTGCAGAGCAGGCCCCAGGAATCGTGGGTTGATGGACACCACCCGGCTGGGCCCCAGCACTGTCCATCATTGAGAGAGGAAAGAAAGGCTGCTTCCCAAGCAGAGTTATTGAGCCGAGCTTCAGGCTCAGTAACTCAGGAGCCCAGGGCACCACTGCCCAGGGACCTGCCAGAGTCCACCTGGGAGTCCCGTGAGGCGAGAGGCTTGGGCTGCCTTCTCAGAACTCCCAGACACCGATGCCCCAGCCCAGAAGTCAGCCCGCTCTCTTCCTCTGCAGTCACACCTGGCCCAGGTCTCTGTCTGCGTAAACCCCGGGTAAGCAGGACCACCTCCCCAGCCCTCGTTCCTTCACCTGTAAAATGGGTTGGATGCTATGGGTCTCTGCCACCTGAGCCCCACGTGGGAATGTGGATAAGGTTCTAACACTGTACCCAGCACAGACTGTTCGCGTGCGTGTGCACGAGTCTGGATCCGCCTCTGCATATTGATACGGGCCACTTCCCATCGTGGCCCAGGACTGAGCCAAAAGGAATTCAGGGAGTCAGACAGCATCCAGGCTTCTTGCTTGTTTACCACATTCCCTGTCCAGGACCGCCAGTTCCCAAGAGGCCATGGAGCCCAGATCCAGCACCAGATGCGTCCACATTGCCATCCAAAGAGAAAGAGAATGAAGCGATATTCATGTGGGAACTCAGAGACACGAGTGCCCCTTGTCCTTATCAGGACAGGTGTTTCCAAAGCTGCTAGAGGCCCAGAGCTCAGTCACGATGCTACCAGGGACACCAAATGGACAAGCTCTTGGCCCCTGTGGAAAACACCCCCGGCCTGAGCGTGTGTGGGCTGGTGCTCCACATTGCGGAAAGCTCTTCTGCCAAAGAACAGCGTCAGGTAGCTGCTGATTGCTCCTTACCAAGATGAGATTCTGCGCAAACAACCCAGAGGCCCGCTGCCCATGTGACCGTGGCTCTAGGGAGACAGATTCAGTTCTGTTGGACGCCAGCGTGAAGCTGGGGAACAACATCAGAGGAAACCTCAGCTTGAGAACCTTGCATTCTACACCCCAGTGTTTGGGGTCAGCAAGATTCCAAAACTGCTCACCCCTCCCTGCTTTCCTCTCCCAAATATTCTCCGGGTCCTCTTGGGGCCCAGCCTTCTGCTCAGCTCTGGGAGAGACAGAACAATAAGATGGAGTCATTTCCTAGAGGAGGCTACGTTCTCCTGGGGGGAAATATTTGAGCTTTTAGTGATGATATGAGTCATGGATTCGAGGAATATTTATCGAGCGCCTCCTACATGCCAAGGAGTGTCCCGGGCATTCGAGACACGGCCGCAAACCAACCAGATTCACCCTTTACTAAACTACTGAAGCCACTGGGAGGAGACAAGCAAATAGGCGGGTCACTGATGCCTGCCTGGAACACGTGCTTTGGATCGTAATGCAGGAGGGTGGCTGGAGGGCTGCTGTTGTAGAGGGACTGGTCAGGAAGTCCTGGGGAAGGCGGGGCACTCGGGCAAGGGGCTGATGGGTCATCGAGTGAGACTCCAGGAGGTGCCTTCCAGGCAGAGGAGACAGGCTCCCAGAAGCCCTGAGGAGGAGGTACTGGGATGCTCGGGGAGCAGTGGCGAGGGGCAGGTGGCCGGAGCCCGGGGACCAACGGGATGAATGGCTGTCGTAGACCATGTCACCTCACCACACTGTGGAGCAGCCTTCGATGGGAAGCAAACACCGCCCCCCGCCCCGAAAAAAAAAGGTCCCAGGAAAAGCTAAAACAAAACCCAACTGCAATGATCGAGAAAGCGGGCCAGCAGGACTCGCGGCCCGTTATGCGTGGGAGCAAGACCCCCATCGGAGCTCATGCCGCCGGGGGCTCCGGGCTGCCTGCAGGTGGAGACCCTGGGGATCTCCTGTCATTTCCAGCTACAGAAAGGGCTGTCCTCTACTGGCCGTCTCCAGAGGACACTCTGCCTGTCCAGCACATTCCTAACGGGGAAAAGCACTTTAGTGGAGAGTCAGGGAGGCTAGCGAGGTGGCCAGCCTCAGCCCAGCCACTGTTTATGACTCGGTGAAAAAACAGAAAGCAGATCAAACGCCCCTCAGAGTGCCTCTGGAGCAAGCCCTCCCCGCCCAGCATCCTGGGGAGGCGGCAGGGTCTCCTGACCTCTCAGAGCACTGGGGACCCTGCTCAACCTTCCCACCAACCCCTGCAGAGGCCGGACACCAACCTCCCCAGCCTCCCTGGCAGCTAGCTCAAAGGCCCGGACCTCATTTCCACCAATCAGGTTGCTCCCTCAGGGCTTCATCTTGGAAGTGGGCACTGCCCACAGTGCCAGTGATGGCCACCCAGCTTCTGGGGCAGCAGGGAGCACGACTGTCCCTGTGGAGTGTCGAGTCCTCAGTCTCACGAGGTCTGTGGTCCCTGTACTGCTCCGCTCTTCAGGGTGAGTTTGGGGATCGACTTGGGTGCAGCCCCGAAGCCTGTCCACCCAGTGCGGTGGCCTCAAGGACAGGTGTGAAGATAGCAGCACAGTTGTCCTCTCCATGCCCCGGAGGCCAGAGGCCAGGGTGTCAGAGGGTCAGCGCTCCCTCTGGGGGCTCCATGGGAGAACCTGTCCTCTGCTTTTCCAGCTCTCCGACAGCGGCCAGCATTTCTGGACGCCCGTCTGCATTGCCCCCATCTCAGCCTCTGTGCCTTGCTGCTTCTCCGCTGTGTGTCCTTTCCTGACGGTCAGACCTCCCCTGCCTCACCCTCGCCAGGACACTGTAACTGGACTGAGGGCCTCCTGGACAGTCCAGGATGGCCTCCTCTCCAGATCCTGAACCTCATCACACCTGCAAAGACCTCTTTTTCCAAATAGGGTCACTACCCAGCTTTCAGGCAGTAGGACCTGGGGATATCCCTGGGGGTGACACACCCAACTCCCCACATCACTTCCTGCAGATCTTTCGGGCTAATGACTTCTAATGTATTTCTTTCCAGTTGTACCAACCTGGATCCATTTCCAGTCTTGCCAGATTTCAGAGCCTGGTTCCATCCCGTGTCTTGATTCTTTGTCTCCCACGGAGACCAGGGGTCTGGAATGCAGCCCTGCTTGGGTCCCAACCTGAGAAGGGGTCCCAGGAGCAGGTGACTCCCTGGCTTCCCGTCTCCCCCCACCCCACCTCTCACTCTTGCAGACAAATGCAACTCACGTTAGCAACTCCGTGGCTGAGACGTTTTCTTCTTGGTTAAAACACCCCTCCTGGTCCTAAGAGGCTGTGATGTAGACCTCACTGCGGAGAGTGGAGGGCGGCCAGAGGGGTGGCCAGCCTCAGCGCATCGACTATTTATCACTTTGTTAAAAAATAAAAACCAGATCAAACTCACGCACAGGAACCTGCAGCACAAGCCCAAGACCTCAGTGCTCCTGGGACTCAGCGGCGTGTCCTCACCTCTCCCCGGACCTGGCTCTGTTTCCCGACAGGCACCAATGCTGCTGGCGTCTCCCGGAGGGAAGTTTTCCATTCATACTCGGAGAAAACCAACAATTCCACAGACACAAGAAGCAATTTAGCATGATGGTTACACACGGTCCTCAAACGTAAAGGGATCGAGTGGGACCTGACACCTGGCACCCCTGCTGACTAGCTGTGTGACCTTGAGGGTAGTATTCACCTCTCTGAGCCTGTTTTCTCATCCTTGAGAGATACTAATGCCTATTTTGTTTTTGCTGGTCTGTTTGTTTTGTGATGATTTGTTCTTAGCTTGGTGTGGGCAGGTGTGAACGTGTGAAGTCGTCTTCACGCATCACACGTGTGAACAGAGGACGATCTTGGCCTTACAGTCCTCTTTAACAGCATGGTCTTGAATTCAGTCGGCACTGGCTGTCTTGCCTTTTCTCCTGTGACCAGCTGCCCTCCATGGTCCTGGCGCATGATAGATGCTTCATGAATTTGGGGGGAATAGAGCTGTACAGCTTTGAGGGGTGTGTGATCTGTGTCTAATGCACTGGGAAATGACGTCAGATGGATCATCCCAGAACGGAGCTGGTCCTCGGCCCATCCTTCCTTTGGTGGCAGTAATTCCGATCTTCACCTGAAGCTGGCCAACACCGGCTCCCCTCTTCTTTTGGGAGTCCCCGGGGAACGTGCCCACCTTGCCTGCAGAGTTGACCTGTCCATCATGGGAAGCCTGCCATGTTCCTTCTGCTCTCTGCTGCCCCCTGCAGGCGAGGATACCCGCAGTGCAAGGTGTGTGAGGTCGTCCAAGGACCATGGCATTCCAAGTCCACACCGGAGCAGGAATTGCCGGGCTCACCAATGACCGCTGCCACACTGGGAATCCCTGATAATTCCGTGGAAACGACTCTCCTCTTTTCCTGAAGCTTGTGCTTTTTAGCCTTCCCGCGTGGACTCAGGGCCAAGATGGACTGATCTGAACTTCATGGTCTGTGCCGGGTTCTGCATTGCTTTTCCTTTCCAGTTCTTGACCTGAGGCTTTTGGTGATGAAGAGTCGAGGTTTGGGGGTGGGGGGACGAGGGAGTCATGTGATGGGTTTAGTTAGACATTACATCATGACCTCCGCCTGTGACTCCCGTCAAACCACATCATTCTTTTTAAATCTGCATTTTATCATCTGCAAAATGGGGGTCTGTTAGTCAGCTTCTCGTCACTGTGACTGACATACCTGACAAAAACAGCTTGAAGGAAAAAATTATTTAGGGTTCACAGTTTCAGAGGTTCAGTCTGCGCTCGGCTGGCTCCATTGCTCTATGCCTAAGGAGAGGTGGTGAGTCATGGTGGAAGGGCATGGTGGAGGAAGACCACTCACCCCAGGGGAGCCAGAGAGCAGAGAGAGAAAGTAAGGAACCAAGGACAAAATATCTAATCCCCCAGTGACCCCCTTCCTTCCATTATGCCCCACCTGTCTACAGTTACCATCCAGTTAGTCATTCAAATTATTAATCCATCAAATGGATTAATCCACTGATTAGATTGCAGCTCTCATAACCTAACCACTTCACCTCCTGCATTAATGTAGGGGTTTGGGGGGACACTTCATATCTAGACAATACAGAAATAATTAGTATACCTTCTTCAAAGGTAGAGTTAAGGGTCAACGAAATAACAAATATAAGAAGAGCTTGGCATACATTAGGCACAAAATAAATGCTTGCTGTCATTTTTATTTCCTTAGGTGAATTATTAGGTGAGGTCTGGGTCCTCAACTCCACAGCCGTTTGGACTCCAGATCTGGTGTGCACCCCCAGACAGCTTTGGGCAGGTCCTGCCATGTTGCTGGGCCTCCGTTTTCTCATCTGTAAATGGGGATGAGAGTATCTACCTCAGGTCGCTGATCCGGTTCCAAGCCACCGGATTGATATCAACTGTTACTAGTCCTTCAATAAATCAATCAAGAACATAAACTTTAAAAAGGGAGATCCATTGATAGATCTGCCCTTACCCTACCCAGATGATCTGTGGCCCTCCAGATGGTCTGGTCACACTTCATCCAAATGCCCAGAGTGCAGGAAGGTTAGTAAGTCCCCTGAACCCCAGCCACGGGTATGAACCCGTGTGAGTGGCTTTCGTGTTGAGCTGGGATTTTCGTTCTGGTTTTTCCACTCCTGGTGTTCACAGAGGGGAAGCAGCCTGGCTCCTCTTGCTCCCTGGAGATCAGTTGTCTATGATGAGGAATCCACTCACCTGCCACAAACCCCCATATAGGAGCTGACCCCTGTGGGCAGGGGTGACATCAGATCACAAGGGCATGGGCTGGACCTGAGCCCCTCAAAGGGGGCTCTCCTATATGCCTGAGAGTTTCCCAAGAGCATTGCATAAATGAATTTATTTATTCTATCAAGAAATCTATGAAATTGGAGTCTTAGTAACATGAAGTGTTAACAAGAAGTAGATCTTTGTTTCCTGCAGGAGGCACTGAGAACCGGGGTCATTTGTTACTGCAGCACATCCATGCCTACCCTGACTGATACACTGCGTCATGAGACCATGGCAAGAGTGTCATTCTGGATTCTACATGGTTCTGAATGAAATTCATGTGTGCAAAAGCAATAGGCACAGAAGGATTGGGAATGAGGGGAAGAAAGGAAGTCCAGTTGGGAAAGGCAGGTGTTCTGCCCATGTGGCCAGGGCTGGCATGCCACAGGCATTGCTGCAGGTGGTGGTGGTGAGTGCTGAGGTCGAGGGTGTGTAAATTAAATAATTTTTTTTTTTTTTTTAGTTTTCCAAAATCACTCACTTTCAGTGTTGAGTTTCACATAGTCGACACTACACATTTTTTTTTTTAAGGTGGAAAAGGACCCCAACAGAAAATGCAGGAAGAATATAAATACACAAAGAAAATATGGAAATCTCAATCCTGTTACGCTCAATTCTTCCCAGGGGAAGATCACTGGTATGTTTGGCCTAGATCTGGTATCTGTGTGTTGACGTGCATAGATATTTTTCTATCACAAATAAATGGAATCTGACTGTATGCATTGTTCTGCAACTTGCTTTTTTTCATTTTAACTTCGCATTTTGGGGGAGATCTTTCCACGGAACTGCATAGAGGTTCATCTCATTGTTACAATAGCTTCGTGTTATTCCATAATATGGAGGAAGAGCAATTTATTTAACTTTTCCACTATTAATGGACATTTATATTTATTTGAATTTTTACCTCCTCCTGTGATTCATGGGCTCCAACTGCTCTGCTAATGTCAAGCTTTAAATCTCAGCGGTATCGATGACCACATTTTTCTCTCACTGAATTTGTAAATGTCTTATCAACAACAGCATGCGGGCGACGTGTGAGCTGGCTGCCGATGGCATGTGCCCTCCCCTCTGGAGGCAGACGCTGTTTGTCTGCAGCATTTGAGTGGAGGAGAAGCTTCCAGAAGAGAGGCCCCTCCCCAGCCTGGATCTCACCCTCCCAGTTACAACAGGGCGCAGCTCCTAAGAAGATTCCAGGCCAAAATGCTTCCTGTGCTTGGACCCAACAGCCGCGTCCAGTTACAAATGGAATCTTAATTTCACTTCTGGGTTTCCATACTTCCCTAAACCATTCTGTACGCCGGCCCTGAGTTCATTTGTTTTGGGTTTCCTGATCTCTCTGCATCAGTCTCTGCCAATCCCTGCTTCTCCTCTGCCTCCCCCTCTCCTCCATCCCCGGACACAGAATTCCACCCTCTGTACACAATTATGTGCCCATATTAATTATCGTGAGCAATATTACTGGGAGTGAGGAAGCAGAACTCAGCAACTCTGGGAAAACCAGGAGAGAATTCATAACCGAAGACTTTCCAGGTACCTCCCTGTGACGGGTGCCTGACAGGCCCTGGGAACACCTTGATTCTAAGACGCAGCCCTTACCATGGCGACACTTCTGTGGCCAGGAAGATAAAAGTCTAGCATGGAACTCAAAAAGTAAGATGTAGGTTCAACATGCTATTTACAAACGAGTGAATGACCTGGTGGTGATGGAAGTAAATTGCTGGATGTGAGAATGACTCAGCAGCCCCTGCCCCAGGGAGCAAAGGCCCGCTGACCGTGGACCGTGCTGAGGTCACAGAAGCCAGCTGCAACTTCCCTCTGGCCCCTGCTCCACGCGCCTGGGCCTGAGATGCCATGACACCAGGGCTCCGGGTGAGCAAGCAACCCTCTCCTGGTGCAGAGGGTGTGGTCCAGGGGTAGGCATGCTGCTCAAACTGGCCACTGGGACCCCTTGGACAGGCCTCAGAGCCCTGGGAAAGCAGCCCTCTTGGCAGGTGACAAGTCCCCAGAGCTGGAGGAGGGCCTTTGCCTCTGTGTGGAAAAACCACCCTGGAGATGAGGCCAACCCAGGAAGGCGGGCAGCGGGCAGGGGGCTCTCAGCCTCACAGCTGAGCATCCGGGACCCTCACACAGGCTCCACACACCCTCTCCACCACGTTGTCCTTTATTTCTGCAATGCTCCATGATCCCTGGGCTGGGAGATCTTCCCCTGTGGGGACTTCCCTGACCCTCTCTTATCGCCCTCTGTGAGTCTTCTCTCCAGTGTGATCTCAGAGATTGATCGACTGATTGACTGATCTCTGCTCAATGTCCTTCTTTCCACCAGACAGTAAGCTCCCTGAGGATGAAGAGGGTCTGTTCACCATTCTCTCCCCAGTGCTCCCCAAGCCTGGCACTCTGTAGGGACTTGGTCCCTATTTGCTAAACCAAGGAATCAGAGCCTCGCTTGGGTTGAGGTCACCTGACCAGGGCTCAGGCTCTAGGCTTGGATCCCTGGGCTCACAGCCTGCCGAGCTGCAGTCTCAGGAACCTGCAGACTCACTTGCCCACGTGGGTCTCAGTCTCCTCATCTGTGAAATGGGGTTGAAAGTGCCACCACCTCCAAGGGATGCCTTGGGGCCCCCTGCAGCTGCTGTGGGACACGCACTGAGCACAGGGCCCGCACATGGGTGTCAGAGAGCAAGGTGGGCAGCACCCCTTCTGTTCAGGGCTGCCAAGCAGTGGACCCCGCTGCTCACAGGGAAGGAGCCAAAGGGCCCAGGCTCCATGCTGGGCTCAGGCCTTCTCAGGACAGCACGTTCCCGCGTGTCCCTGAGCCAAACTGAAACAGGAGCATCGACAAAACCCCTGGCAGGATGCTGCTGGCTGTGCCTGGCTCTGGAGCCTGCGCCCATGATCACCTGCACCGGCCACGGCCCCGGCCCCTGCTGCCCCAAGGGTCCTTGAAGGTCGAGCTTCTCAACACGCATCGCGCCAGCAAAACCCCTGGCAGCTTTGTCAAGCGAGGCTTCCAAACGAGAAGCAGCGGTGGCCATGCTGCTGACCACGCTCCGAGGACAGCTGGGCAGGTGCCGCTGGGAAGCTGGGTGGCGGTGCGGAGGGGCTGCTGGCTCCAGCGCCCTCCTGGGGGAGACGGGGTGACAGAGACGGAGAGACGACAAACCGACATGGAAATAAATACTGTGCGCCGCAATCTCATTCCTGTCTAAAATTAGATTAGCATAATTAAAAATTTAAGAGCTTGATGAAAGCGTGTCAGCCTGGAACCGAGTGCCGAGTTCCGCTGGCCCCTCTGCCCCTCCCTGACGGTAGGAGCCAACGGGCATTTCAGAGACGACGGGGTGGCATGTTGCTTTCGGTGATTTTTAATGATCACTAAACACATCCACTTGGCCCCGTCCGAGCGACGGCTCTTGCAGGGTGTGGCTGCCACCTTGCCCTGAAAATGTTCAAGGGGACATCGGATCCTTTGGGGCAGAAAAGGGAGTCTGAGTCACTGTCCAGACAGCAGGCGTGACCCTTCTGTGTCACATCTGCTATGGTGACCGGCAGAAATATTATTGAGACTTCCATTTTATAAGTAAAGCAATCAAGGTTCAGAGAGGTGAAGTAATCTGCTTGGGTCACACAGCTAATGAGCGGAATAGCTGGAATGCTAACTCAGTCCTTTTGTTTCAAAACATCCATATTCTCTTTATGATCTCTCTCCAGAATAAACCACCCCGGGGTCCATTTAAGGTGTGTGTGTGTGTGTGTGTGTGTGTAGGCAGAAGAGGTGGGGCCGAGAGCAGCGGAGACAGAATCAACATCTGATTGTCAAACCTCTGTCTCTGTTGCTGCCGAGCCTCCCACCGAACCCATTAGCAGCTGATATGATTCACTACACATTTGAACGGAATGGGACGAAGCGATCTGCTTCCTCACCAGAGTCATGAGGCACCCATTAGCTCGGTCCCTAATTGGGGTCCCGGAGTCATGAAGTCTGCACTCAGATGCCCAGAGATTAGGAGCCCCAGAGTGACGATTGTCTTGGTGACGTCCTTGATTGCTACGCTTCCGCCCCAGGATAGAGAAGGTGGTCCTTTCTCAGGGCGGGTGAGCAGAGAATCAGAGTGAGCTGGGGGCTCCCTGGAGCAGGGCAGGGGGCAGCGTGGCCATATCCGTGTCCCTGTTGAGCTTCTCTCCTGAGTCCTCCGAGCTTACGGGTTCCCCAGAGCATCTTCCCATCACCCCGACTTCCTGCAGTGAAGCAAGAAGCAAGCCACTTTGAAAGAATCCTGGGGTGGACTTACCTTGCCCTTGCTCAGACCTGAAGATCGACATCTCCACCGAGTTACCCACACAGGAGAGCCACGTCTATTATTCTTTTATTCATTTTAGAAGTATTACTGAGACCTACTGTGCGCTGCCCAGTAGCTGTCAGAGGCTCAGCCTCTGTGGAAGACAGATGGGCAGTTCGTGAGAAAGTCAAATACAAAATCGCCATGTGACTTGGCAACTTCATTCCCCAAGACAGACATGCAGACCAATGGCTTTGTACACAATAGCCCTCAAAGTGGGAAAGGCCACCAGTAGATGACTGGACACTCGAGATGTGGTCTATTTGTGCAATGGAGTATTACTGGGTCATAAAAAAGGAATTGTATTCTGACCCACACTACAAGATGAAAGAGCCTTGCAGATCTATGCTAAGTGAAAGAAACAGCATGCAAATGCAGATATTATGACTCCATTGATACAAAAACACGCAGAACAGGTAGATCTAGAGACACGGAGAGCAAATTGGTGCTGGTCAGGGGTCAGGGAAGGGGGGATGGGGGAGACTGCCTGGCGGATCTGATTTGGTTTTGCAGCAATGACTTCTGGGAACTAGACAGAGGTGGCGGCTGCCAGAAATTGGGAATGGTCGGAAAGCCATTGCATGGGGCACCTGAAAGGGCTTAGTTCAGGTCACACCGATTTCATCTCAGTTTACAAAAAGGCAGACTCACCGAATAATTAAGGTGATAGGAAGAGCAGGAAAACTCAAAGGGTGACGGGTTGAGGAGCTGACAGTAGAAATGTCAAGGCGGGGTTGGCGAAGGGGTCCAGAGTGTGTCCACCGGGGAGGGGGCGACGAGGAGTCCCAAGGCCTGGAGGGGAGGAGCTAACCAAGGCAGAGGCGGAATGAGTGGGCCCTGGGTGCTGGCTGGGAGGCGGACCTGGTGGCGGAGAAGCTCTGCTAGCCTCTCAGTCTCAGGGGAAGCCACTGGAGGGTTGTAATCAGGCAACAGATTGATTTTTAAAATTGAGGTGAAACTCACGTAGCATCCAATCAGTGCGCAATCCAGCAGATTGGGTCCATTCACAATCTTGTGACCACCAGCCCCTGTTGTCCCAGGACACTCCATCGCCCCTAAAGGAGACTGGACCCAGTAAGCTGTCACTCCTAATCCCCCTGAGCCAACCAACCACTGCCTGCTTTCCTCCTCTAGGGACTCCCTGTTCTAGAATATTCATATAAATATAAACATGATATGTGACCTTTTGTGCCTGGATCCTAGTGCTCTCAAGGATGGTCACATTCTGCTTGCATCAGTATCTTGTTCCTTTTCACAGCTGCATAATATTCCACTGTATGGATCTGTTGCATTTTCTTTCTCCATTCATTTGTTGATGGCCATTTGGGTAGTTTCCACCTTTTGGTCTTCATAGGTAATGATGTGATGAACATTTTTGTGAGAGTTTTTGTTTGAACAACTGTTTCCAGTTCTTTGGTTACTGACCTGGGGCTGGAATTGCTTGGTCAAATGGCGATTCTGTTTAGCCAGGCACTGATGGGGCACGAGACTCCAGACTCTAGATGTGGGTAGAGCTGATCCTACCTTGATGGTACTGGGGAGCCACTGATTATAAAAGAGAGTGTTGCTCCTCTTGTCTTTGTCCCTCTCTGAGGGCAGAGTGACCGTCTGAGCCCATAGAGCCGATGCCTTGGGAACAAATCAATACGCGGTGTGGTGGGATAAGATGTTCACACAGGGAGCATGTCCCCAGGGGCAATCCTCTCTCTTAGAAAAAGTAATCTTTTCCCTATTATACTAATAATCTGTTTGTTTTGAAAATTTAGAAAACAGACTAGAAAAATAAACAAAGCTTGAAGCCTGCGGTTCTCCCACGGAGTGATGACCCTGCTGCTTATCCTGCCTTTCATTTAAAATGACGTCATCAGGGTTTTTATATAAATGGCTCCTGATCCACACGGAGTTGTCAGCTGCTGTCTTTCTTCACTGGGTCACGCAGTGTGGACGGCGAGCTCCTCTCCTGGAAGCCGCAACAACGTGCTGCAGCCTCAGAGCCCAGAGGTCCCAGGTCAAGGTGTTGGCTGCCCGGCTCCCTGGGACCTGGTGGGAGGCCCTGCGGCCTCTCCTGGCTTTGGGGCTGGCCGGTCCCCTGTGTCCGCTGGCCTGCAGCCGTGTCCCTCTGACCTCTGCCTGGTCATGTGACATTCTCCCTGTCTGTCTCCACACCTTTGTCTTCTTATAAGGACCCCGACATGCTGGAGCGGGGACCCCCCTTACTCCACACGACCTCATTTTAATTAATTACATCTGTAACCACCCTGTTTGCAAATCAGGTCACATTTTGAGGTGCTGGGGATCAGGACCTGAACCTAAGTGGGTAGGAGACGGGATTCAACTTCTCAAACCTTTCCCTGTCATTCAATATTGTTTTTTGGTATTAGGGATTTTATCCAGGATCACTTAACTACTAAGCCACATCTCCAGCACTTTTTTTTCAATTATTTTATTTTATTTGGTCTAATTAAGTTTTTAAAAAATATTTTTATTGGTTGTTGCTGGACCTTTATTTTATTGACTTATTTATATGTGGTGCTGAGAATCGAACCCAGAGCCTCACACATGCTAGGCAAGCACTCTGCCCCTGAGCCACAACCCCAGTCCCAGCACTTTTTATTTTTAATTTCAGACAGAGTCTCACTAAATTGTTTAGAGCCTCACTAAGTTGCTGACGCTGGCCTCCAACTTGCAATCCTCCTGTCTCAGCCTCCCAGGTTGCTCAGATTACAGAGATGCACCACCATGTCCAGCTCTTAGTTTTTAATTGCTGCAAATGATTGCTTCTGATGGATGGACAAATGTCCAGTGACCAGTCTCCTGCCACACTGAATTTTCAGTCTGGACAAGAACCTTGAACAATCTGTAGGGACATGTGCTCTGTGAGGACCTTGATGTGGGCACCGTCTGGACGCAGCCGAGCTTCAGTCCTGCTAGCTCCTGTTGATGCAAGAAGAGGTGGACTCGAGTTCTTTGAAAATCCTTTGAAACGCAAGGCCAGAACACAAAGGGAACCCTTCCCTAACCGGAGCAGTTAACGGATCAAAATTCCCCTATGGTGTTACTCACAGGTGACCGCCCTGGCCCAGAAGGGAAGTTTGTGGGGTGCTTTGGAGTCCTAGAACTTCCCCTCTCTGAGCAGGCAGCCTCAGAAACACACCTAGACACACACACACACACACACACACACACACACACACACACTGCCTGGCCTGGGGTCCGGGGCTTTTCCTGCATTGTCTCCTTTGATTATCCTGGTGACATACCCCCAGGGCAGGGCCACCGTTGCAGTGTCTCCCAGTGTCCTGCTCAAACCACGCAGCTTCAGCCTCACCTCCACGGGCCAGCAGGGAGCCCAGGCTGTGCAAATGGCCTGCGCCATCGTACTGAATCTCCTTTGCCACCTTAGAGGAAAAGAGGGTGCCTCCCCCGCCCCAGGGAGGAGCAACCAGCCCTCAGGACATAGGCTCCCAGACCCCGGTGGGCACAGCTGGGAGGCGTGGGAGCCGGTGTGGACCCAGGGCCGTCGGAGGCCCCAGGTCACCTTTCCAGTCTCAGAACCACCCAGCCGGGGCTGAGACGGGCTGTGAGTCCCGCCTGGCTCCTGGCCTGCTTCCTCCTGCCTCACTTAGCTCAACCATGGCAGTTTATTGATGTGCAGACCTAGGAATTTGCCCCCTCATTGCCCCTGACCAGGTGGCCCTCAGGCTGAGAGCAGGGTCCTGGTGGAAGGGGCCTGGCCAGGGGCCTGGCCGCCTGAGGGGAGGGAGCCCTGCAGGGACCCACGCCAGAGTTTGAGGGTAGTCCTGCGGGATGCACCCAGGACAGCTTTGTGAGCCTGCATGTCTTTCTGGGAGTTCGTCCACATGGTTCCTCGTGAGGATTTGTCCTGCCTTTGGGACCCAGACAGAAACCAAAACCAAAATCAACAGCACCACCTCATATTTGTACGATAGGTTTTCTGGAAACTGCTGCAGATTTTATTGAGGAGAATCAATTGTCTTTCAGTATCACAGGGTCCTCAGAGTGACCTCCCACCTAGGCACACGCAGGTGTCTAAGGGACATGGGGCAGGAGCTGTGCGTGGTGGTGCATGCCTGTAACCCCAGCCACAGGGGAGGCTGAGGCAGGAGGACCTCGAGTTCAAAGCCAGCCTGGGCAGTGTAGTGAGACCCTTTGCAATTTAGCAAGACTCCATCTCAAAACAGAAAATAATGATTAAAAAAGGACTGGCACTGGAACTCGGGGGTAGAGCGCTTCTGGGTTCAATGCCCAGAACCAAAAAAAGAAAAGAAAAAAAAGAAAGGAAGCATGGGGTGGGGAAGAGGGGCGTGGACGGACGCTCAGAGGAGGAAGTCAGGGGATGGAGGCTGGAAGGTGTCCCACCAGACCAGCACCACCCAGGCCTGGGCTCTCCCTCATCCTCAGTCCTCTCTGTCCCCTGATGTCCCCTGCAGGCACCTATTCTGAGCCACCTGCAGCCAGCACACTCTGGAGGACATCCCTGGGACGCCTGCTGACCACAGAAGCTCAAGACGGTGTCTGCACAACAGGAGTGGCCTCCTGCTCTCTGCTCCTCTGTCCCCTCCAGAGGCACCGGCTCAGCCTTCAACCCCCACTGGCCCCTGCCTCCAGCCTCTGCATTCGCTGGCATCTTCTGCCCCAGGACCTTTGCCCCACCACGCCCTGCAAAGATATAATCTCCACTGAGCAGTGTCGAAACTTCGGTGTTCACTAAATACAGTTGAGGAGGAGGGGATGGGTGGGTGGCCAGGGCTGTCCTCCAAGTGGAAGGTCCAACAGACCCCAGCCCCTCTCGGGAAGGGTGCTCAGGGCCCACGTGGTGCAGGTGAGAGACAGCTTCCTCCAAAGCTGGGGTTGCGCACCTTCACCCCACTTGGTGGATAATGCTACCCCCCAGGCCGTCACTCGGCCCTGACCACGCAGAGTGGAGGCCGTCCCTGCTCCCAGTGGTGTTCCCACGAACACCTGTAGGAGAGCCAGGCCGTTGGCAGCCACGGTCATCCCCAGCAAGCCGATCAATTTCCATGTGATTTGTTTAAAGACAACAAATAAACAATTCAGAACCGCGTACAAGGTCTGGTCCCTCCTCTGCTGAGATTTGGGGAAGGAGGTAATTTGAAATTGCCAGTCAGGACAAGACGGGAGATCACATCCTCGGCTCAGTCGGGTTCCCTGTAATCATGGCTAATAACTGTGTTTTTCTCCTACTAAATAATTCTTTTTTTTTTTTTAAGTTAACTATAGAGCGAGCTAAACGACACTCCGGGCCTGGCCACAGGGAAGGCTCCTCTGAGAGGCAGCGACAGAGCTGCTCTTTCCCGCTTTGTTCTAATTTTGTCCCAGGCTGAGGGTGACCTGCTGACACTTGGAGGGGGAGAGCCTGCAGGGGTGTCCGCGGAGATTCCTTAAGAAGCCCAGGACCGCACACCTTTCCGAGAATTCAAAGCGCCAGTGTTTTCTCCAGGATCAGAACGCTGAAGGCGCTTCTACCTAGAATGGCTCTTATGCTGGCTCTTCCTTGACCTCTGCCAATCCCTTTGGTGACGTCCCATGGCAGCCAGGCTGCCTCTGAACCTCTTAGGTGACTTGGCTGGCCCAGCCGTCCTGCCCCGACCCACCTCTCTGGCCCTGGCTTCCTCCGGTCCTCCCACAAGCCTTTTTCTTTCACGCTCTGCTGCGGGAATTATTATCTGCAGTAGCAGCGTGGTCAAGGTTAAGGGCTCTGGGAGCAGGGAGGCTTGTTTCTATTTCTAGCTGTGCCACTTATGGCTGAGTGACCTTGAGCAAGTCATCTGACCTCTCTGGGCTGCAGTGCCATGCCCAGGACACAGGGATGCTGGGAGTCTGTGCTATGTAAGGGAGCTGTGGTGGCAGATGTGTTGGTCACGTGGCCGAGCTGGGACAGTGGTTGGCACGTGTGTGTGCCCTGCAGAGGGTGGTAGTGAGTGTCAATCCTCTACTTTTTCCTCTCTGCACCTGTGGTCTTCTCAGTCAGGATCCCTCTCTCTGCCCCATCCCTCACTCCCTGTTTGACCCGGCGTGGACATGACCGCTTCCTGGAAACTACTAACAGATCAGGTTCGTGTCCCTGGATCCAACAGCACGCTCACCGTCCTCACCACGAATGTCCCCCGGTGTGTTTTAATACCCTGTTGTGCGTCTGTCTGACCCAGAATCCCAGGGTCTCTCAACCTTGAACGGCTGACCTTTGGGGCCAGCTCAGGTCAGGGTGGAGGGTGCTCTTGTGTGTTGTAGGGTGTTGAGCCACATCCCTGGCCCCCACCCTGGCCTCCATCACTCTCAGTTGTGACGACTAAAACAGTGTCTCCAGATGTGGCCAAGCACCTGGTTGGGGCTGGGCATGAAATCGCCCTGGGGTGAAACCACCTTGTAGACTCCAAGTCCGGAGAGGGCAGGAGCCCGGCCACCATGCTGACCCTCAATCCCTAGCCACTGGAATGGCCTGGAGCGTGGCCAAGGCACACATAAGGCACCTCTGTCCACGCTGGACCAAGTATGAGACCGATGACCCGAAGATCCTAGTGGAACACAAAAGTTCCTATCGCCTGGCCATGCCTGGGAGGCCCCATCACCAGGGATGCCTGGGAGGCCCCCATCACCAGGGATGCCTGGGAGACGCCCATTACCAGGGATGCCTGGGAGGCCCCATCACCTAGTGATGCCTGGGAGGCCCCCATCACCAGGGTTGCCTGGGAGGCCCCTATCAGCTAGCCATGCCTGGGAGGCCCCTATGGCCTGGAGATTCCTGCAAGGCCCCCATTGCCTAGTGATGCCTGGGAGGCCCCCATCACCTAGTGATGCCTGGGAGGCGCCCATCGCCTAGTGATGCCTGGGAGGCGCCCATCAACTAGCCATGCCTGGGAGGCCCCTATGGCCTGGAGATTCCTGCAAGGCCCGCATCGCCTAGTGATGCCTGGGAGGCCACCATTGCCTAGTGATGCCTGGGCATGGTGATGTCCTGGTGCCGCAGACGCCCACTGGTTGGTGGCATGATGAACATACAGCGTGTCCAGTGGTGTGGAAGTTCGGCACACGCTCGTGCACAGTGTGCCACACCTGACAGCGACAATGGATGGCCGTCACTGCCTCGTGCACATACCATGGAGGCTTTGGATCCTTTTAGAGTGCATCCCTCTGCTGACGGAAAGGCCTTTCCTGTGAGGCAGCTGTGTCAGGCCACCGCATGTCACCTGCTCCCAGCCTTGTGACAGCGACCCTGTCACCCTCTCTTGTGGCTGAACCTCGTGTTGGTTTAACCCAGGGCTGTCGTGGCCCAGGAGTGAGGTGTTATAGGACAGACACGTGTGCACACGCACACACACATGCACACACACGCACACGCACAGCCAGGGCGTGTGCTGGGCTGGACGCTCTTTGGGTGGGTCTGCCCTGTGATGTCTGCACAGTGACCCTTTGCTCGGGACACAGCCCCCTTCTCAGTGGGCAGGATGGCTCCTCCTTGGTCCTTGCCAACGTCTGCAGAATGGCTGAAGGACACGCTGGGCTGGGTAGCCAGCAGTGGAGGCTGCGGCCAGGAGACCCAAGCTGCCCTGCCACCCGCGGTGCCTGGCTGTGGGGCTGGAGCAGCCTGGGTCTGGCTTTCTGTGAGTGGCACGGGTGAGTGTCCCCGTGGGTCTGAGAGCAGGGTGGCAGTGCCCGGGGATCTGCCAAGGGAGTGTCCGTGGCTCCTCCCCAGACCCAGTAGCTCCCTATGGGGCTGGAGCCCCGAGGCCTGTGGGGGACCAAGCTTGCAGGGTTTCCGACTTGGGCTCAGCTCTTCCCAGCCCCGGTTGCTCTTGGAATTCACCGGGAAGGCTTTCTAATGATAGAGTCTGGGAGGCGACTCTACCCCATCCAGCTGCCTGAGAAGCTCCGGTGTGGGGGCCGATGGTCACCGGGATTCCAGGGCACACGGCCAGGGCAGAGTGGAGACGCCCCGTCAGACCCTGACCCACACCTCTGCTTCCCCTGTGGGAGCTTTCGGAGATTGCATTGCCTCTCGCAGTCCACCAGAGGGCCTTTGGCAGCGAAGAGGGACAGGGTTGTCATTTCAGGGAATGGGGCAGAGTCACCCACCACAGATTTATGGGTCGAGGTAACTCTCGGACCCTCCTCCCGATCTCCACCTGGGAAATACGGGGGACAGAGCAGGAGGCAGCAGGAAGGGCTCAGAGGCCTGGCCCCGCCTCCGGCAGCCATCCCTAGACAGCACTGGGCTGAGCACACCGACCGGGTTCTCCATCTGACCCCCTGATTTCAAAGCCATGGCCAAGAATCCTCTAACATTGATTTCCGAAACCCTCCATGTCACCAGGGCCATGAAAGCTTCTGGGGTCAGAGGTGGCTGCAGCTTAGCCTACGAAGAAGCAGCTGCGACCTCAGATGCCCCTGTTTCCAAGGAGACCGCCTCCCTCTCCCAGTTCTCCCATCCTACCTGGGAGTCACACAGTGTGGCTCCCTGGATTGTGACGTGGGTCACGTAAGCAAGTGGGCGAATCAGTAGCATAGAGCATGCTCGATAACTCAGGGTGCCCAAATGTGCCCCTGGACCAGCAGCAGCACCCAGAACTTGTTAGAAAGGGAGTTTTTAAGCTCTGTCCCAAATACACAGATCACAAACGCTGGGGGTGGGGCAAGTCAGTTCACTTGCAAAACCAGAAGAATGGCAGGACCTCTATCCCAGAGGCCCACTGTAAGATGTCTCAGTCTGTTTTCTGTTACTATAACAGAAAACCTGAGCCTGGCTAATTTATAAAGGAAAGAAGTTTATTTAGCTCAGAGTTTGGAAGGTTGGCAAGCCCAAGAGCCAGCATCTGCTCGGCTTCTGGTGAGGGCCTTTTGCTGCAGCAAAACATGGCAGAAAGCTGCAGGGCAAGCAGGCCTGGGCAGCAGAGCCCAGGCACGGGGCAGCCTCCCTCTGCAAGGCCACTCCCGAGGTAACCGATCCCATCCTGTGAAAACCATTAGTCCCTCTTAACGACCTGGGTCTCGCTGCCCAACGCAGCAACAATGGCAATCAGATTTCAACATGATTTTGGAGGGGACCAGCCATGTTCAAGCCATAGCAAAGGGTTAAATGAGATGGATGTATAAACTACTGAGCACAGGGCCTGGCGGGCTGTAAGAGCTCAATAAACGGCAGCCGTTGCTGCTATTACAACTCCTGGAATCCTCAAAGTCCCTGCCCTGTGCACACTTTGGAAAGAGGTTTCTTGAAACTCTGCACAAATACCTCTCGTTGAAAGTGCAAAGTGCTGATTCTTGGCTCGAATACTCCGCGTGGACTACAGTGTACAGAGCACGAGTAACAGTGTCCCGAGGGCCGCAGCCACGCTTGGGCCAGCTCCATCCTTCACTCTGAGGGAGGCTGTCACCAGGAGCAAGGGGACCGTGATCTGTTTAAGTCTGTCCAGCTGCCGGAAAGACCGGCTTTCCCTCTCCCAACCAGGAACAAGGACGTGGGCTTGGGGCAAAGAAAACTCAGACGGCGGGACTCAAAGGTACCCACCTGCTGCCAGAGGAGGTGGGAAGGAGGCTGGGGAGGGAGGCAGGGTCGGCTCCCGGAGGCCTTGCAGGGGTGGTGGGAAGCCTCCAGATGAGTTAACACAGGAGGGGTCTGGTGCTGGGGGCTTCTGGTAAGGAGCTGGCGGGAGGAGCTGAATTCATTGGTGGGGAGGGGACTGTGGACTCAGAAGGGACCTTCACACGTGGCAAGCTTCAGCAACCCGGGAGGGACGTGGCAATGGCCGGGGATGGGGGGTGGTGGCTGCCTTCAGCAGAAAATAAGGTGTGGCTTCCCTCCCCTCCCCCACCAGGGGTCTCTGTCCTGGTCTCATCTCTGGGTTTCCCCCGCTGTGCCTAAGACCCGCCTTTTCCCGAGACTGGCACTGGTCATTAGCCTACCAGCAATCACATGCCAGTGTGACCATCTGCCACTGGCTGGAGTGGACAAGACCAACTTCTTCAGGAAACGATCTGGAACCAGGTGGGCGCTGGCCAGTGATTGACACCCAGAAGACCAGGGGAAGTGTGTGTCACATGGAGGGTTTGGATGAAGACACGCCTCTCAAGGTAGATGGCTCAGGCCATGTGAACTTGGGAGGCACACACGGGACACACACGCTGCCTGCCACACTGCTGCGCGGCTGAAACGTGGGGACAGAGCAGACCATGGGGCACTAGGCTTGCTGTGGCCCAGGAGAGACGTGGCTGAGCTCCTCCTATTTCCAGACAGGAGCGGCTTCGCAGGGACCTCAGGCTGAGGAGGAGGCTCCTCGCTGCCCTCAGGGGCTCTGACGTGGATTTGCCCAAATGAGACTCGGGCTCCTCTGCTCCGGGTCTGGTGGTGAGTGGACGAAGGTCCCTTTCACAGGTGAAGGCTCCCCAGTTGGACCAGCTGCCATCCCTAGTGTCTCAAGAAACCCACAACAAGTGCAGCCTGAATTCGGCTCTGCTCTTTCCACTGCATGACCTTGAACTTGTTCTGTTTCCTCATGTGCCAAACTGGGGCAATGACACTTCTTTTTCAGAATTTTCATGAATCAAAGACCATTGACGAGGGTCCCGCACCATGCCTGGCACGGCACAGGCTGTCCCCCAATGGTCCTCATCCATGCTATTAGGGTGTTAATTAGGGTTTTATTTATTACGGCTACTACGGCACCATCTTACCCCCAACCAGATCCAAGGCGGGTCTTCGCAATGGCAGGATCAGTCGTATCAGAACAGAGGGGTGCGGGCTCCAGAACTTTGGGGGAGAGTGTCCTTCTTGAGAGATGTTGGGGTGGAACACGGTGGTCTACACCGCTGACCACCATCTACTTCAAATAATCCAGAAGAACCTCCGCGTGCGTGTTCGCAGGAGCAGAGAGGAGCCTAGCCGGCCGCAGCTCACACCGGGGAGACCACCGCGCTGGCAGTTTTGAATTTCAGGTGGCAGATGTGCCGCGGGGCCTTCCCTTCTTGGAGCCTTTGCCAGGAACCAGAGTTCCGGGGTCCAAACGTCCCCTCTCCCACTTGCTGGCTGCGGGAGGACTTCAGGAAAGTTACAGAAACATCTGTGCTTGGTGTCCTGAATGCAAGGTGGGAACCAGGGCCACTGGCTCAGGGTTTTATGAGGAGAGGACGCAGTGAGTGCCAGTGCGTGGGGCCAGGCCCTGGTCCGGCCACGCTGGCCCCAGGCTAGCAGTCCTGATGCACAGTGGCTTAGGAGGTGCCAATGGAGGGAGGGAGGGAGGGAGGGAAAGAGGGGAGGGGAGGAAGTGAGGAGACCACATGTGACTTTTGCTTTACTCTTGGTGGCTTTCAGTGTGCTCAAGTTTTCCATGCTGGGCATGAGCTGCTTTGCCAATGGGTAGAGAGTTATTATAGGACTTTTCTTTTTTTGCGGTGCTGGGGATTGAACCCAGGGCCTTGAGCATTCGAGGCAAGCACTCTACCCACTGAGCTACATCCCAGCCCCATATGTGTTATTATAAACACATATGAAGTCTGCAGTGTCCACACCTGGTTTGCAGCTGCCCATGGAGCCAGAAGCCCTTGCTTTCCCTGCAGAAGAGCTCCTGGCCTCTGTGGGCTTGGGCTTGGGCACAGTGGGCCCCCAGATGGGGCATCCTCTGCTTCTCTTCCTTCTGTCCCTCTCCAAAGTGAGCTTCAGAGCAGCCAAACACGGACACGGCGCCCTTGTGGGCATGGAGTCCTCCCAGTGGCCGTGCACACAGGAGAGGCTGCATTCTAAACGTCATCAGCCCGCCCTCCTCACTCGGTGGAGGGCTGGCTGCCTCCCAGGGGCCTCGAGGCCTGTCCATCCAGCCAGGGTTTCCTGCCAGGAACCTCCAGCAGAGTCGCTGCCCCTCAGGCTACTGAGGACAGAAGCCACCAGGTGCCCGCAGCAGGCCCCATGCAGGACAGACTAAGAGCCTTCCCCAGGGGACGCTCGGGCAGAGCCCTGGGCTGTGGGTTCTGTTTGTTGGAATAGCGAGGCCTCCTTTCTAACCGGCCCCTCTCACCTTGCTCCCCACTGCGGCCTCGCTGGCCTTTCTGCTTCTCCATCACACCAGAACTTTCCTTCCTTCTGACGGCCGCCTCGTCCTGGGTTCGAGAAACCTGTGCTCCTTCAGCACCAAGGCTGGCGACAGCTCCCTGGCGCCATGGCCCGGCTGCCTCCTTGTTGGTTTGCCCTGGCCCTGTGCTGGTCAGGCCTGTGACCCCCAGGGCCAAGCCCTCTCCTCCCAGACCCTCCTCCAGACAGCACGGGACCCATGTCAGCACTGCAGCATCCGATCAGTCCCAGCGCAGGACACTGACCATGACCTTTCTTCTTCTCGCTTGTCACTTTTTGTCTTATTTTTGTGACGATCGTCCACCGTGTTCCTCTAGGATCAGTCTGCACGCTGCATCAAGATGACTCCAGGTCTAGTCTCTCCGTTCAGCCTTGGGACGGGCCAGTACCTGGTGTATGATGGGCCCTGGGAAATGTCGGACAAATGGGTGGGACCGAGCTCCGGTCTGTGCTCTGTGAGTGTGTGTGTGGGTGTGAAAGAGTGTGAGTGTGTATGTGAGTGTATGTGAGTGTGTGTGTGAGTGTGTGAGGTGTGTGTGTGAGTGTGTGAGTGTGAGAGTGTGTGTGAGTATGTGTGTGTGAGCTGTGTGTGTGTGTGTGAGTTGTGTGTGTGACTGAGTGTGTGAGTTGTCTGAGTGTGTGAGTGTGTGTGAGTGTGTGTGTGTGTGTGGCTGTGTGAGTGTGTGTCTGCATGTGTGTGTGTGAGTGAGTGTGTGGGTACTGGGGATCAACCCCAGGGCCCCATGCAGGCTACGCAGATGCTCCACCACTGAATTGCACCCCCAGCTGTTTTTCGAAAATCGTATTTTGAGCTATCACCATCCAAATACAAATAGCATTCTTCACAGAACTAGAAAAAACAGTCTTAAAATTCATCTGGAAAATTAAAAGACCCAGAGTAGCCAAAGCGATCCTAAGCAAGAAGACCAATGCTGGGGGCTCACAATACCTGAGCCCAGTAACAGAACACGCGGCTTTGGCACCAAAACAGACACGAAGGCCAAGGGAGCAGAACAGAAGGCAGAGGGACCCACATCGCTCCATCCACCCGATGCTCAACAAGGACGCCCAGAACACAGGCTGGAGAAGAGAGCCTTTTTAACAAATGGTGCTGGGAGAACTGGAAACCCATGTGTAGAATGAAACTAGTCCCTGTCTCCCACTGCACACAAGCTAAATAAGGGTGGATCAAAAATCTAGCGATCGGACCAGAAACCTAGCGACTGCTAGAGGAAAGCATGGGGCCAACTGTATCACAATGGTGTAGCGCCGGCTTCCTGAACAAGACCCCAAAGCTCAGGAAATCAAAGCAAGAATTAATAAGTGGGATGGCATTAAATATGCAAGCTTCTACACAGCCAAAGAGAAGGACAGGGAAAGATCTCCACCAGCGACTCCTCGGACAGGATGAAAATCCAGGATCTAGAAAGAAAATTAATATCCAGGATATATAAGGAACTCAAAAAGCTTAACACACACAAAACAATCCAACCAATAAATGGGCAAAGAACTAAACGGACACGTCCCAAAAGAAGAAACACAAATGGCCAACAAATGTATGAAAAGTGTTCAGCATCTCTAGCAATCGGGGAAATGCAGATCAAAACTACACTGAGATTTCATCTCACTCGAGTGAGAACGTCAATCTTCCAGAATGCAAATAACAACAGATGCTGGTGAGGATGTTGGGGGAAAGGTACACTCATACATTGCCGGGGGGACTGAATCGATACAACCACTCTGGAAAGCAGTGTGGAGATTCCTCAAACCACTAGGAATGGAACCACCTTATAATTCAGTTATTCCACTCCTCGGCATTTATTCCAAGGAATTAAAATCAACATACCACAGGGATTCAGGCACATCAACGTTTACAGCAGCACAACCCAAAATAGCTAAATTATGGAACCAGCCCAGGTGACCATCAATAGATGAAGAAAATGTGGTCTTTGTACATCATGGAATATTACTCAGACATAAAGAAGAATGAAATTCTGGCATGTGCTGGTGAATCGATGGCCATGGAGAACATCATGCTGGGTGGAAGAAGTCAGTCTCAAGAAACCAAGAGCTGAATGTTTTCTCTCGTATGCAGAAACTAGAGCAAAATACGGGGAGGAGAGGTGGGGAAGTCAGATATCCTAAGGATGGAGGGAGAGAAAAGCAATGGAGAGAGGGAGGCTGGGGGGGGCAGGAGGGAGGGGAGGGGGGAGACATGCAGTGAATTGGCGACATTACACCATGGTTCCACGGTGACATACCCAGAGAATGCACGTCTATGTCTATCTGTGGAGCACTAACCAAAACCACGCAGATAAACAGAAGGAAGACCAGCAGAGCAGAGGAAGGGAAATGGGGGAGTGTGGGGCCATACCTGGGGCGAAATGGGGTAAATTAAGTTTCCTGCTTGCATGGCTGTGTCAAGATGAACCCAACTATTATAAATGCACTAAAAAAATTATAAAAAAGATTTATTTTGGGCCAGGGTCTCATTAAGTTGCGAGGCCAACCTCGAACTTGCGGTCCTCCTTCCTCAGCCTCCTGAATAGCTGGGATTACAGGTGTGTGCCACCACACCTGGCTTGGTTTTTAGTTTTCAAACCACTTTTATGTATTATGTTAAATGGTGTCATAGCACTGATATTAGATCATTTTTGTCTTGTAAAAATAGCAATTTCTCAAGGTTTTAGCAATTCCACGATCCCCTTTGATCTTGGGTGCTTGGTAAGATGAGGAATATAATTACTATTTTATGAGTAATTAAACCAAGAAGAACAGAGGGAAAAGTAGGGTGGACAGCTGCGTGGGCGCCTGCCGGGGGCCCGGCTGTTAGGCATCCGATGGGCATGGTTTAATTGAATTTTCACAACTCTTCTCAGAACAACAGAAGCATGGACTCCCTAGTTCATGCATGCAGAACCTGGGGTTCAGAAAGCCTAGAGGACTTGCTCACGGCCCTGGTGGGAGGGTGGAGACCCAGTCTCCAACCCACGTGCGTCTGAGTGTGTTTGGTGTCTTCTGCACGCAGTGGATCTGCAACACACCTGGAGAATCTCTCGCACAGGTCAGGAAACAGGGAGCACTATCAGTCTGCGAGAGTAAGGACAGGCATCAACACCTCCTCACGTCCATCAGGGGGAGAAGGGATAAACAAGCCAGAACTTGGAAACACTGGAACAGTATACAGCCACGAACATGAAGGAATTAGAGGTGCACACGGCACCCATACTGCAGAGGAAAAAAACAAATGTGGATGAAAAAGTCCAACTGCACTAATTTGCATTAAGGTTTTAAAAATGTGCAAATGGTCACCGTGCCTTGTTCAAGGCTGCAAATGTGCCGTGAGAGTGCTCATGTGTAAGAGAAATCCCAAGCACCAAACACAAAACTGGTGAAAGCCTGGGCTGATATTGTAGGAGAACGAGCTGGGGGTCTTAGTGGTCCTGTGGTGTTTTTCTTAAGCTTTTTGGGCACTTGCTGTTAATTTATTCTTTTGCTTTTCTTTTCCAGCAGATTTTCTTGATTTATAAAACGTGGTATCTTGCCTAGGATCGCCAGCTGGCTAGGGATGGGGCTGGGCAGCCCTGCATTCCTTGGGAATCTGGATCTGGTGCTGTTTACCTGCATAGGCTGTCCCCAGAACAGGGGGTGAAATGCAGTGCTAAGTGGGCTTCACTTTGGCTCCTCCCTTCTCTGATCCCTGCCTCACTGTCACTCCTGAGGTGCTCCCAGGCCCTGGAGGGTGCTTTGGTTTCTGCATGACTGCGACCTAAGCACAAGAACTTCCTTTCACAGACTCACCTCCAGAGTTTCAAAGTGGCCGGGGAAAGTCGGCCTCCACGGAGAGGCTGTCACGCACGTGGTCTGCTGACCTGGGGGAAGGAAAACAACTCCGAGGGTGTTGTCTCACGGGTAGCAGCAGTTTTGCCTTTGAGGTTTGAAACATCGGAGCCAGGAGTCTCCGAGTATTTTTGATTACGCAGACCTTTCTGGAAAAAAGTGAACAGACTCCCCGGAGCCAGGGCGATGACACACGAGGGATAGGTGGGTGCGCTACAAAGGTGTCACAGGCACAGAAAAGAGACTGCAAAGCAGGAGATGGAAACGTAACCAGGAGCTGGACTTTATAATCCCTGCTACTCGGGAGCCTGAGGCAGGAGGCCCACTGAGGCCTGGAAGTTGGAGGCCGGCCTGGGCAACTGAGCGAGACCCTGTCTTAAAAAACAGTTCCAAGGCCTTCATCCAGCACTCTGGGCGTCGTGTTGCCCATCCCATTTTGGACACTGGTTCAACATCAGGAGGTGTCTGTTCCAGGATGACAGGAAGAGGCCATGCATGTTTCCAGAGGCTTCTGCCTCTGCTGCTTCCCACGGTCCTGACGTCTCGGCTTCTGGTGCTTCCTGGAGTCTGGCTCCAGGCGGAGGAGGAAGGCCGATGGCAATGGCTTTCCCATGTTTTGTGCCTCCCTGACTTCACGCTGCCCCTGGGACCAGGCGGCCACCTGCGCACTGGGTGGCCTGGGGCTGGCCAAGATGGCCCCAGGCCTTCTCCTCCTGGATGTTTTCCTGCAGATGAAGCAATGGCTCGTCTTTCTCTAGGTGGGCGGGGACTTCTGGGAACGTCTGGAGCTTTGGAAGCCGAACGGCTGGCGGGAGGCGCGTCCAGCTCCAGTTCCCTTGGCTCATCAGAGCGGTTTACAGAAAGCCAGGCCGCCCCGCTGCCCCGTCCAGCCGCTCCTCATGCGCAAAACGAGATCCAGCTGCTTCCTCGGTGTCCACCCTGCAGCCACTGCCACCGTCTCTCAGAGAGCAGGGGAGCTGCCTGACCTGCCTCTGAGCAGACGCTCTGGGCCCAGCCTGGGCGCGTCCTGCAGTCTGGGGACTCGGTGACCCTCTGCTGGGTGTCCCCCTCGGAGTGGTCAGGGCTGGGGAGTAAGGCTACCATAGGCCCCTCTAGGGCAAGCTGTGGTCTCCCTGGCAGTTAGGGGCTGGCCCAGTGTCACCACGGAACCTGTCATGTCCTGGGAAGTCCCTCAGTCTGTTTGTGGTTTGCAGGGCTCAGTGCAAAATGGAAGTGCTGTCCCCTGTCTACACAGCACAGTGGACCTCAGCTAGACCGTGCGGGGTGCCCTGCTGCCCGGGTGACGGCTGAGCTACATGTCCACGGAGCCAGCCCTGGTTCCAAGCACCCGGGACAGCTGGTCCCTCTACTCCCAGTGCCGAGATGCAGAAAAGAAAACATGGGGTCCCCTCACAAGGCCGAGGGATCGTCGGAGCCACAGTACTCCTGGACGGCAGCCCGGGGCACCCCTGCGACCTGCCCTCCCTGCTGTTGCCAGAGCCTTCTGAAACGCCACCTGGTGCCACTCCCGGGGGGAAGCCCTTTGCCCTAGGTGCCTCACTCACAGATGGGACCTCACGATGGCACGGAAGGCAGACTCCCGGTGCTACATTGTTGCTCAGATGTGCACACAGAAGGCTCCCTGGGAGCTGTGTGAGCTAAGAGCCCTCAGATGACGACCGGAACTGCAGATTTATATTCAAGAAAACACCAGTGACAGACGGATGGAATTCAGACTCACAACAGGAACTCGGCAGTGTTGCCCAAGCCAGAGTGCCCCCTGCAGTGGTCGTGACTCCCTGCTGGCCCCTGTGACGTGGGTCCCCTGCCATCAGGCTCTGGCTCCAGGATGCGTTTTGACCTGGTGCCTGGCACACACCTGGAAACCCGGGATCCATGCACTTGGCACGGTGCGTGAGAGCTCAGGCTTGGAAAGACCCCAGCGTGGTCGTGGGCTGGCCCAGTCCAACTTGAAGGGTGAGGTCTGAGGTGCAGAAAAAGTTGTTCTCACCCCAAGTCTCCATCAGCATCCCACCCCAACATCCTCCGCTTCTCCATCTCCGAGTGCAAATGTGTTCGCATCTCATTTTGTTTTCAGTTAAAGATTCGAACATCTTTGCCAATGGGACATCAGGGGCTCCGTGTCGGGCCATCCCCAGTGGTCCTGAAACTTGGAAGGTCTGCACAGTCTGGGGGACTGGGGGACCTGGACAATGAGCACCCACTTTCTTCTCTTTGACCAGTTCTGGGTATTTTGTTCCCAGGCTCTGTCCTGATGCTCCCGTAAACTCAGGGTCTGCAGAACAACATCATGGATGGAACCTGCTTCCGTTCCCCCGATGACCCATCGCAATGAACGCCTCACACACCATGACAGTGAGATCACAGATACCAATGCAAACACGGGCCCGGCCCCATCAGACCCGCCGATGCACTCCTGGGCACTGGAATCCCACCGCAGCACCGGGTTATCAGCGGGCTGATCCCAAGACCTAAAAGTGCCCGTGGCGACTTTAAGATGGTCATTGAAATAAAAAGAGAAATAGCAGTAATTATCATTCACAGATCAACGACTCTGTCCAGCACTGTTGTGAGTACTTATCGACTCCTCTCTAGTCTGTGAAGAGGGCACTACTGTGATTGCTATATTACAGATGAGAAAACTGAGGGTCAGAGTGGTGACATTGACTTGTCCTGAGTCATTCACTCAGAAGATTTCTCAGGAAAGTCTTCTCAGTAAACTTGCAGACCTCTGATCAGCCATCAGGGACACGGAAGGGTTTCTGAGCTCATGTCTGGTCTCACTCGCCCACAGAATAAAGCCAAGGCCCTGGGTTTGGAATGGGGGGCTTCCTTCATCTGGCCACTGGCCTCCCATCCTGACCCCATCTCAGTGCACCTCCATGCTGCTGGGCCACCTGGAAACCCCAACAGGATATTGAACTCTTACCTGCTCTTCTCTTCCCTGGGCTTTACAGGCTTACCTCTTTCTGGAACATTCTTGCCAGTCCCACCCAGGAACTGCCCACCTGTGAGTTCTCAGTGTTCCACAGCATCTCTCTGGGATGCTGTCTCCAGAAAAGCCACAGCCTGTGTTCCTCCTTAGGACTCCCCAACACCCAGGATGCCCCGTCTAGATCTCCATCGTCTTCCTCGCACATGGGCACCAGCATCCCTGCCGAGCTGAGCCCACCAGACTCCAGCCTCTGGAGGACTCCACCAGAGAAGCCCAGAGCCTGTGGGAGCCTAGGTGGGAAGCCAGTTGGAGCAATAGCCAGTGCAGGGCATGCAGCTGGGTGCTGCCAGGGCCAGTCCCAAGGACTTTGCTAGTTCACCCTATTCCAAGGGCTAGGGCAGCTCCCACCGTCCCCCATCTTCAGCAGGGAAGCTGTGTAGAGCCAGGGTGGTGCATCCTCCACAGTACCCCCCGTGGCAGTGCCCACGTGGATCCAGCACGCCAGGGCGCTGCCTCTGACCTCAGGTGCACTGGAGCTGGGGTGGAGTCACAGCGAACTCAAGGGCAGCTGAGCTTGCACAGGATCAGAGACGAGGGGGAGGAGCGGGAGAGGCAGAGAACAATGGCTCGCTGCAGAAGTGTTAGAATTGTGCAAGACCAAGCACAATCGCCCCCCCCCCACACACACACTGGGACACTGAGCCCGGGAAGTGGGATTGTTCTCCCTTGAAGAGCAGCCACAGCTTCTGCCGGGAGTCAGAGCACCACTGAACCGTGCGACGCACCTCTTCAACAGCGACACCAAGTGGCTGTGAGATGCCACTGCAGCGATGGACAGCCTGCTCCCGCACACCATGCCCATTGTCCAGGTCCCCCAGTCCCCCAGACTGTGCAGACCTTCCAAGTTTCAGGACCACTGGGGATGGTCCGACACGGAGCCCCTGATGTCCCATTGGCAAAGATGTTCGAATCTTTAACTGAAAACAAAATGAGATGCGAACACATTTGCACTCGGAGATGGAGAAGCGGAGGATGTTGGGGTGGGATGCTGATGGAGACTTGGGGTGAGAACAACTTCTTCTGCACCTCAGACCTCACCCTTCAAGTTGGACTGGGCCAGCCCACGACCACACTGGGGTCTTTCCAAGCCTGAGCTCTCACGCACCGTGCCAAGTGCATGGATCCCGGGTTTCCAGGTGTGTGCCAGGCACCAGGTCAAAATGCACCTCCGACCCAGGAAGCCTTTCTCTTCACCTAGCAATGGCGCTGCCGCAGGTCGCAGCTGGAATCGCCTGCTTCCTGCTGTGGGGCCTCATTAGCAAACCACCTCTTTAGTGACATTCCTTCCAGGAACCTGCAGACTGGAGCTCTCCTGTGCCAAGTACCAACCCTCGGGGGGAGCAGAGCTGGGTCCTCCTCCCCATCTCTTCTCCTTTGGGACTCCAGCAGGTGTGGCCTGGAGGGTGAAAAGGGGGTGGGATGCCCGCCTCCTGGCCAGGGAGGGGACAGTGGTGAGAGGCCACAGCAGGCTGAAGGCAGGGCTGCAGGCTGTGCAGGGAAGTGCCAGCCCCGCCACCCCAAAGACACAAACAGGCCAGAAGCTTCCTGTCTGCCCCTTAGACGCAGGACTGGGAGAGGAGGAGGGAGGCAGAAGGAGAGGAAGGGAAGGAGGAAGAGAGGCTGAGCTCCATCCCAGGGTGAAATGCAGCATGGACCCTGCAAAATCCAGCCTGGGGCCCAAGGTCAGTGACAAGGTCAGCACGCGGCTTCACTTTCCTTTGAAATCCAGATGTGGTGGAAAAGACAGCGAGGCCCGGAGGAAGGGAGCCTGGGTCTCCCTGTCCCCTGGAGGCAGGGTGTGGGCACTTGGGGTCATCCCCTCCGGTTCCCAGGGCCGGGGCTGGGGGAGGGCCAGGCTGTTTCCTGGGGAGAGGGTCTGCAGACCCCCGGACGTGGATGGCAGAGGCTCCCATGGGAACAGAGTGCGAACAGCTGGCTTCTGGCTTCGGAGGGGAACTAAGTCCGGCTGTCTGGAAACTGAACGGGGAGCTCAGCTCTCTGCTCGGAAATCACAGGGCCGCCTCTGCATCTTGTCCAGCGGGTTGGGAGGAGCGAGCTTCGGCTCTGACCTCCCACAGGTCATGCCTCCCGAATCCAGGCTGAGGGCCAGGTCTCGGGTGCCCTCTCCGTGACCTGCAGGACCCTCTCTGACCCGCCACTCCATCCCGTGACCTCCCCTCTCCCACATCCCCACCCTCAGCCACACTGGCCTCTCCACAGTCCCTGGAACACAGCCGACCCGAGTCCTCCTCCAGGCCTCTGAGCCCGCCGCTTCCTGCCTGATCTTCAGATCTCACCTTGAACGCCACCTTCCGGACCCTAACCCTGCCTCAAACCGTAACCACCCTGGCTCTCTAACTGCCTTCTCCGCTTTATTATTATTTTTCCTCCTAAGCACTTATTCCCATCTAGTAAATCAAATGAAATATAAATTAAAATTAAATTAATGAAATTAAACTTAATTTAAGCCTAACTAATTAAATTGAGCGTAGCTTGCTGGTCTAACTTGCGCCTTGTCTACGGATCCCCTCCCGACTGGAAGAACACTGTGAAGGCAGGGACCTGGTCTCCTCCGCCCAGGACAGAGCCCGGGACCGGCAGGTCCTCAGGTGATCCGACGCAGGATAAGCAGCTTCACTCCTGAGAGAACACGGCCTGGTGGAACCCCCAAAGTCGCTTACCCTGGTCCACAGGAAGACCAGGCCTGGCAGCTGCAGCCAGGACCTCCTGGAGGTGGCGATGCCGGGCTCCCAGCTGGCCATCAGGGCTCTCCCCCGACGTGGTGCCTGCTCAGCCCAATCTGTCACGTTGTTTAACCACGGCACATGTTGGCCTGTCCCCGTCATAAACACACTGACACACACACACACACACACACAGAGACGTGAACACTCGCAGCAGCGTAGGCACATGGGAGCCGACCTCCAGAAACACACGGGTCCTTGGCCTAAGTCCACCTGGCGCTTCTGCTGCTCCACTTAGACTGTTCTGGAAAAGCGTGCTGGGAGGCGTCACCATGGCTGCGTATGGGAGAGGACGTGGATTCTTCTCTCCAAGTGCCGGCTCTTTGTCTTTCTCCAGAGTTTGGTCTGGAATGGACCAAATCACACCCCTGACAGGGGCTATTCTGATAACGCCCTTTCTCAGCTGAAGTGCCAGCTAAGGATTATTGATTTTAGGGATCATTTTAAGGAATATTGTTTGCCTACGAGATGCGCCAGGACGTGGCGGGGAAGGAACGTCTCCAGGGCCCCGCTCGGAGAGACGAGGCGATCGCAGAGTGGGAATCAGACGAGGAACACTTTACAATCGCTGTTATTTTTTTGATCATCGAAACTGAGATAAATGTTCTGAGGGCAGTTTCTCTGATGCTACAAAGTCGCCTTAACTGATCTGACAAAGGAAGATAAATAAGGAAGCCGTGTCTCCGGGGAGCGGGGCGGAGTTCCGTGCCTGGCTCTGCTCTGCAGGCTCCTGTCTCCACTCCTCCGTGGGCTTCTGGCTGGCAACCTTTTTGATTTCAAAAGGGCTTTCTCCGTTCGGCACTGAGGGATCCACCTTAGTATTATAACTTGGGAATTGAAGAGCACACAGGTAGACACGTGTGTCCACATGCATGTGAACACACACATACGACTGTAGGTTTTTCAGGAAAGATTCTTTTTGCAGTGAAAATCAATGCAGTATCACTTTCAAACTTGCTCATCCATCCCCTGGGGCTGGGAAGACTTTAAGGAGGTAGAATTTTCTCCCATGAAGTCCTCAGGCAGGATTCTTCCCCACTGCTCATCCCAACCCATTTGCCCAATGCTGAACCGTATTAAGAAAAACCCAATTAGCTGTGGGTACCACTCAATGCCATTAGATGATTCTTCCCTCAACAGAAGGAGCAGTGTCGTTTTTCCCAATCTCATAATTAAAAAATGGTGATAAGCTCTGCATTCTGAATCAGTTCACTTGGATTTCAGGCAGCATCAGGGGGCGCCTGTTGCTCCTGAAATTAATGACAATCTGGAGCCTCCGCTGGCATCCTGGGTGCTGGGTTGGGAGAGTGGGGCCCTGGTCCTAGCGAGGTTCTTCCTCTGGGTCTCGCTGCCCAGAAGATCTGTAGCTGGAACTCAGGGTGGGGGCGGGGGGCTGTGACTCGGATGGGAAATGTTTGCACATCAGTTTTAACTAACTAGCAAATGTTGCCGCTCAGTTAATTACGAATGCAAGCAGAGACGGCCAGGGTGTCATACCTGTGGCTTCTCCCTGGCGCCATCATGCAGAGTTTGTATCAAGATGTGCACTTCTTTTGAAATCTAATGTAGCCTATTTTATGCATTTGGAACATTGTTTTAAGAAGGGCTTCAAGGGTTTCTCAGAAGGTCAAGCAAGGCATGACATAATAAGAGCTAAGCTTCCTGCTCCTGAGGCCCCGGGTGTCCATCAGTAAAGGTCGTCACCTGGCCCAGCAGGGGAGGCCACCTCTAGGAATCTCCTTCGGAATTCTTCTCGACCACCCAGCAAAAGACTCATTCCAATGCCCCAGGGTGCAATATGTTAATACGGTTCTCCAGAGCAGTAGGAGAGTTGGGTGGGAGAGAGGAGATCCCCCACCATGCCCCCTTCTCTCCCTGTGCTTTATAAGTGGGATCACACGCTGTTCCGCACTTTGCAAACTTTCTTTTGAACGCTCTGATAACCACGTTACAGACAAGGGAGCCAAGACGGAGAGATGAGGTCCCTTGTCCACCATCCCGTGCCTGGAAGGGCACACTTGGAACCTTCTGGCTTTCAGTGGAGTCAGTGTGACCCTGGAGACTAGGTACTTAACCAGTGGGCAGTCCTGCCCTCTGCCGTGAACTGTCGTGGCGATTCTCTGGTGTGCTTTTGGTGTTACGGTTGCGGCCTGTTATGGGCACTGAACCTCACCTTTTCTTTCACTCAGGGTGGATGCTGACAAGTGAGTCTGCCCTTGACACAGCACCTGTTCTTGAGAAAAATCAGAGAAATGAGCAAAGCAGCAGTACTAATAGTTCTTCCTAGTGGGCTGTAACTAGTCATGATGGTCTGTGGCTCCAATACCTGACCTTACTCCAAATATCTGCAGCCTCTGGCTTGGAACACCCACTAGCCAACTCCTTCCAGGGAACTGCCATGCGCCACCTAGTGACTGAATGAGGAACTGCACACCCCTGGCCCAGGAGGGAGCCACCCAGGCCCAGCCCTTGGAGGAGTGGGGAACACTTCTGGGCTTCCCTCAGACTGCAGCCTCAGGCCCCAGGCCAGCATCTGAGTGAGAAGTCGACCCCTTCAGTCTTAACTGCAGACACATCTGGGTGGCTGATGACATTGTTCTCACAGTTCACCTGGCTGGATACATGTAACCAGTCCCTGCCACAAGCTCATGCCAACTGAGCAGTTACCCCCACCAAATACGGATATTTTTCTAACTTCCTGGGAAAAAGTGCGTAAGTGAAACATGCTTGTAACTTATAAAAATCTAAATAATACCAATACGCAATCTTCTCTTTTCTTGAGGATTTCTGCTGGGCACTGAACTAGTGTCCTTCAGGCAATATCTCATCTGACCTGCTCTACAGCTCCAGGAGCTGGGGACGAATTATTCCATGAACAAACTGAAGCTCAGTGAAGCTGAGACACTTGTCTCTGCAGATGGCCTACCATGAAACTGGGGGTCAAATGCAGATCTTCCTAACTTCAAAGCCCAGGGTGGACTACTCTGCAGCACCACATTAACTACATACATGCACACACGTGCACATGCATGCACACACATGCAAAGGCAAAAATTTAAGGCTAGAAAAGATCAGTTAGTTAGCTAAGCTACCTTCTATATAGCCAGCATCATTGAAGCAAATCTACAGTGCTGATATTAGGAAGAGAAGTGAGTTACCTCTTGGCAGGAAAGAGAGGGCTGCTGTTTATTGTAATGTGGTTACAATGGACTTTTTGAGTATTTGACTTATATTAAGGTATCATCTTAAATCAATGAATACTAGCAAATCAAGTCCCACAGCCGGTTAAGAGGATGATTCATAATGACCAGGTATGATTTATCCCAGGAATGTAGGGGTATAGTTCATCATCAGGCTATCAGTCTATGGACTAGGGTTATAACTCCATGGTAGAGCACTCGCCTAGCACATGTGAGGCACTGGGTTCGATCCTCAGCAACACATAAAAATAAGTAAATAAAATAAAGGTATTATGTCCATCTACAAATAAAAAATATTTTAAAAAAGAAAATCAATCAATATAACAAATCAAATTAGTAGAATGAAGTAAGATTCATACTCACCTCAATGGATAAAAGAAAGTCATTTGACAAAATCCAATACCTTTACGTGATAAAACAATAGCAACAAGCACTCAGAAAATCAGGGAAATTCCTCAATGTGATAAGTGGCATTTATGGAAAGCTCACATCTGGGTTCATACTCAATGTTAAAGACTGAAAGCATTCCCTGTAGGGTTAGGAACAAGATAAGAATGCTGCTTTCATCACTGGAATTCAACACGTACTAGAAGTTCTAGCCAGTGCAATTAGATAAGAAAAAGAAATTGAAAGCTTTCAAATGGGAAAGGAAGAAGAACAATACTCTTGGGTTACTGATGGCATGATCCTATGTGTAGAAAATCCCACAGATTCACCAAGAAAGTTGCAGAGTTAATATACAAGTTCAACAAAATTTCAAGGTATAAGATGAACCCACAAGAGTCAGTTCACCGAAAGTGATCTACAGAGTCAATTCAATCCCTATCAAAATTTTAACATCTTTTTTTTTCTTTTTCAGAAATGGAAAAGTCAATCCTCAAATCCACATGGAATTGCAAAGGCCCTGAATAGCTAAAATCATCTTTAAAAAAGGAGAACAAAGTCAAAGAATGCATACTTCTCTGTTTCAAAACTCACTCCAAAGCTACTAAGCAAAACTGACAAAATGGTAGCTATATGGGCCATTGGAATAGAAATGGGAGTCCAGAAATAAAGCTGTCCTCCCATGGCCAGTTGGTTTTGGACAAAGGTGCCAAGAGAACTCACTGGGGGAAGAATGATTTCGGTTGGTGCTGGGATGACTGGATTTCCATGTGCAAAAAATTGAAGTTGGGCCTCAACCTCACACCATATGGAAAACAATTTCCAAATATATTAACAGCCTAAATACAAGAGCTAAACCCATAAAACTCTTGGTCTCCCAAGAGTTCTACTCCAACATGGGAGTAAATCTGTATGAACTTGGAGTTGATAATAGATTCTTGGCTATGATACCAAAAGCACTAGCAATAAATAAATAGAAAATGAAAAGACGAATTGTGTGCACACACACATACACACACACATTCCTACATCCAGGATTAAAGGGAGGACAAACAACACCAATAACTTTTTAGAGCATCCTCATCCAGCATCTTGAATCCAATCCAGACGTAAGACAATGGCAGGAGGAGCTACAGCCTGCATTTGACATATCTTAACAATATTGAGTCTTGCCATCCACAAACACAGGGTGCTTCCCCATTTATTTAGAATGCAGAAGCGCATCAAGAAGTGATTTATTCATGATCATACAGCTAAAGAATAAAAAGATGCCTGCCAGAACCCTTGTTTTTGGACTCAGAGTTGAGTTCTCCCTCCCAGGGAGTATTAGGACAATCGTTCATTTGAAATCTCTGCTAATTCCAGCGAGGGCTGGCTGCTAGGTTCTCCTGCTCTTGGGAAGGATTCTTCGTAGGTGGTGTGCAGTGTGGGAAAAGGTTGCAAAGAAAATGCTTAAACTACTTACAATCAAATTGCTTTTAAGCGCACTTCAGCACTTTAGGAGAATCCATTTATGTATTAAGAATGAGGATGCTAATTGCAAGTTATTCTTGTGGATCCTTGAGGAATCTCTACCAGGCAAACTCATTTGAATTACTCTCTTCCTCTAACAAGCACCCAGGACTGGGGACTTACTGTTTTTTTTGGCACTGAATCTGAATGATCAAGACTTTTCTCTTTTTTTGTAAAGATGGATTTATCGAAGTAGAATGAGACTAATACCAACAGGCATTTACCAAACACCTACTATGTGCCCGGCAACAGAGCCCCTGTTTGCAGTGCATGCCTAACGTAAAGTGAGAGTCAACCCTTTGGGAGGTGACCCTCTCCTCCAATATTGCCCGAGGCAATAATGAGAAGTGAGATTTTTGCCAGAGTCACCTGGGTACAGAGTAGTTTTACATCACATGCCACAGCATGAAAAGCCCCTTGAAACTTGCTCCATTGCTAAATATGCTCTCCTTCAGTTGCTTCATTTTCCTCTCTTCTCTTTCTCCAAGAGGCATCACAAAAGAAATGTCTTTGTCCAGGTGTGGTGGCACACACCTGTCATCCCAGGATCTCAGGAGGCTGAGAGAGGAGGATTGGGAATTCCTCCAAAACTTTGGGAGGCCCTAAGCAACTTAGTGCGATCCTATCTCTAAATAAAAAAATGGAAAGGGCTGGGATGTGACTCAGTGTAAAGCCCCTGGATTCAATCCCTGGTACAAAGAAAAAAAAAAGGGAAGAAATGTCTTAAATTTTAACTTTTTTGAACAATTGTAAACATCACCCTGGAGAAGAAAGAAAGGTAGATTGTTAATTGAACAGCGATACAGCAATTTCTGCAGGGTGTGTGTGTGTGTGTGTGTGTGTGTTTTGGGTGGTTCTCACTTCACCTGGAATCATGTATGCTACCTGCTTTGCTCCAAGACAACCCTAGGTGATTATTGTACCCATTTCATAGGAGAGAAGATCGAGGTGCAGAATGATTTGGTATCTTGTCTGTGGTTGTCAGTGGCAGAGGCCACAAGGGAACTCAGGCCTGATTCCAGTTTTCATGATGTTGAAACTGGTCCCAGAAATGAAAGGCCCTGGCTTTCTTGATTTCCACAGCAGTGGGTGAATTCTTGTCTCCACCGCATTGGACTCCCTGTAACAGGCTCTTAGTGAGCTGTGGTCCACCTTGTACTGGGGTTACTCAGGGAGTTTAGTCGAGGGCTGGGGATGTAGCTCACTGGCAGGGCACTTGCCTATCATGCATGAGGCCCTGGGTTCGATCCCCAGCAACACACACACACACATTTTCAGTCTTAAAGAAGATTTAGCAAACTACAGCTAGAGGACCAGGTCCAGCATGCTTTAAGCAAATAAAGTTTTATTAGCACACGTTAAGTTGAGTAGTTCTGAAAGAGACTGAATGGTCCTCCAGGTCTAAAATGGTTACTATCTGGACCTTCATGGAAAAAGTGTACTGATCCCTGATCCCTGGTCTCCAGAGTCACCTGACAGGTGAATCAGAAATTGAAAACCTGAGCACTAAGGAGAAGGTGGTGAGCAGGGCTGGGTATGGGACTTCCACAGGGGGGACTTTGATTAAAAAGCACTCAGGAACCAGCAATATCCTTCCATGTCCCCATTCTTCACAGTGTTATGATGACCTTGAAAACTACCATTGGATGCAGTCAATGGACATATTAAACATTTGCTCAGTGCCCAACTCTGTCGTAGGTGCTCCCGGTTGGACTGTGAACTAAGCAGAATGAAAACACGTGGGATGGGGAGGTGGAGAAAGAGGTCAAAATAACCGGAGCCAGCTGAGAGCCTTGCCAGGCAGGAGGCAGGCAGGGCCAGGATGGGGACCTCGTAGGATCTTATTCCAGGTGAAATGTGTTCTCAGGGGAAGGTGGTGTTACCAACTACAAATGAGGCTCCCACCACCCTGTGGGAGCAGGGAGAGGAGGAGGATGTCACTGGAGCCACGGAGGCATGGAGCAGTGGTAGCTTGACTAGAGGAGGTGGAGAAGCCCGAGTCCAGCAATGGGGAGAGCCCTCTGGTCGGAATGGATTTATGGCCATTCCCACCTCCCTCCACCCTGGAAGGGTGGAAGTGGCTCATGGTGCCCAGGTCCTTGGCCAAGGCCGCCATTTTCTTCCCAGGAGGGTCCTGGCGCCTGGAAACCACTGCCTGGGAGACAGACGTGGCATTCCCACAAATGAGTCGCCCCATGCCAGATGGCTGGCTTCCACGCAGGAGGATGGATTGGACTGGTCAGAGAGATCCTGACACTTGTGTCGCAGATCCATTAACGTCAGCCACAGGTTAATTCCAAGCAATTTCCAGGTGATCCAATAATTCATTAAACTGACGAAAACAAATCTTTGGAAAATCGAGCTGGTGACAGATAGAAAAGCCAATGATTTATTGTCTGGGGAGGAATAAGTGTCTGCCGCTTGGTTCTTCGGTCCGTTGAGGGAATCGAGGTGTGTGGGAGGGATGGGGCCGTGTGGGCCCTGCCCAGGCCCAGGGTGGTGTGTCCTCCTTCTGCCCTGCCTCCTGCGGGGTCCAGCTGGAAGGAAGCTTGATGACCACGGGGCAGGAAAGACGGAGTTTGCTTGTCTTTTCTGCCAGTTATCAGCTTTGGTGACCTTGGGCCACGTCACTACATGTTTCTGAGTCCCCATTGGTTTATCTCTTCAACCGAATTAATAATCTGTAATTCTGTACTCAGGACTGAGTATGGTGAGTGAAAGTTCTGGAGCACAGCACCCGGGACCCTCCAGGGTGCTCAGTGAGCAGCCAACATGGTTGCTAATGGTGGTGACAAGGAAGATGGGCGAGCTTTCTTTGGATGTGCAGACTCACACCGTGACTGTGTGTAGGCGTGGTAGACATTCATATTGGTGCTGCCAGAGCGTCCCTTCCCTAGACGTCTAAGAAAGGAGACGTCGAGACACCAGGGGTTACAAGTGAAGGTCATGGGGGGAAAAGTGGAACATCAGCAGACTGGGAAGACAGGCAATGGGACATGGGGTACCCGTGAAGGAGGGACGAGGGTCCTAGTCTTGCTTACGGGAAGAGCTCAGTTGGGAGTGTCCTTCAGGGGAGTGGAGAGGGCGGGTGGAGGGGAAGGATTGTCCTGGGATGGATGTTGTGGTGGGTCTGCAGAAGGTGCTTTCTACACTTGGGCCCATGATATGGAAGTGGGGGTCCTGGACACCGCAGGAAGGACTGGCCACTCTAAACCTGCTGTGTTAGCTGTCCACCTCTGTCCCCTTCATCTGGCCACATGCCAGAAAACACGTGCACCCCATTTTCTGTGCCTTTTCAGCTTTTATCTGTGGGAGCTCCGTCATCCCTCGAGTGAGTCTCGAAAAGAACCATGACTTTTCTCGGCTGAAAATACCTGAAAGGCACAACCATGGATGGCTGTCCTCAAATGGATCGCTGCTCTCGCTGGGCACATCTGGGGTAGAACCCACTGGAAATACGTTAGGTAAACCTCAGTTGCAGTCCACAGACCCTCAGGGTCTACGAGAGGAGCTCTGAGCTTTGGTCTCCGCACAGTGTGTTTAAGAGACCTTTAACTTGGTCTCTGTCTTCTAAAAACTTAAAAGTAGTTTGAAACCATTGGAGACTTGGGAGCCCTTGGAACATGAGCTAATGCCCCCTTGGAGGTGGGCTGTCAGGGATCCTTCATTCCTCCTATGAAAGGAGCCATGTTGTGATATGACCTTGCACTTCCCCAGGGGAGCATACTTCTCTGATCCATGGATGTCAGGTTTACCCACATGATTTGCTTTAACCAATGGCATAGAAGTCGGTATAATGCAAACCATGTTCAAGCACAAGTTTTAAGATCATATGTTTTTGCCATCTCTTTTTCTCTTTTCCTCTGTCCCATGAATGGCATGTGCGTGAGAGGGACAATTTCTTCAACCCAGATATTGACATGAAAAGACATGGAGTAGAGCTGCAGCTGACCCTCTAACTAGCAGCATAAAATGAGATAGAGAAATCATCTAAGTTGCTGGAAGCCCCTGAAATTGTGGGGATGTTTGTTACACGGCATAATCTCACGAGAACTGACTGACACAGGAAGTGAAAGGGGTCATTGGCTAAAGACATGATTATGAAACACAAATGTAACCATAGCAAGAGATTTGTTTCCAATGCTAAACTCTTTGAATTTAATCCTGCAGAGCACTTTCCCTGCTCTTTCCCTGACTCAAGAGTTTGAAGGCGCAGTGGGTCTGATCTTTGCAGTCTGATGTGTGCATACGAAGTGTGTGCACGTGATGGAGCTTTTCAGGGCTTGTGTTTCAAGGACTCACCTTTCTGGTGAAAGCCAGCATGGATTCAGCCTCATGTGATTGTATGTAGTCAGTGTTCATTACGCAGGAGGTGTGGTGGGTGTACCACTCTCTTTCTCTTACCTTGGATTTAACCTGTCTCACGTACACAGCCACTGCCCTTCAAGAGAGACAGCAAGAAACTGAGGAAGAATCCCAAAGTCACACACTTGCCTGTTAACTGATTGCTTTGGCAGAACTGAGCAAGCACTACGTGCCGGGCCCTGTGTAGGTGCGGGCTGCCCATTCTCTAACCTGATCTCTATGTCGGTCTATAAGACAAGGGTCCTTGTGTTCCCATTTACAGATGGTGAAGCTGAGGCTCAGAGACATTAAGCTGCTTGCTCAGGGTCACACAATTGGTCTAGAGAGTAGGAATACAGAATAAGTCATTTTTTCTGTGATTTCCCTGACTTCAATCAGTACCATAAAGGGAAGATAATGTCATATACAATGAAAGCGGCATTAATATTCCATGCAGAAGAACTGGCTTGGAGAGCTCCCATCTCATAACGTGCTAGGAGGAGACCACAGAGGGAGAAACCAAGCAAAACCAACGGGGAGCACCAGTCCTTCTATCCACCGCATGGAATCGCTGCCTGGGGAGATCCCTGGGGATGGTAGGGTGGAGGGCAGGGAGGCTCCTTCTGTTTTGGTAGGTTTCTCCTTTCCATCCGAGTGAAAAAGCAACAGCTTTTGTTTGAGACCTAAACACTGTTCACTCTTTTACCTCCTGCGGGGCGAGACTGCGAACTGCCAGGCATGAGTTTTGAATGGCAATATTGTCCTCGGCCTGCGCTCTTAGGGATGCCCGGAGCTGTGGATTAATTACCCTGACATATGTTTGTGCTGAGTCATAAGACTGGTTAGCGCCCGCGTCGCATCTGAACCGTGCCTGCCTTGAGAGTCGCCTGATGTGAAGCCGTGGCCTAACCTGATCTGAAGGAAGAGCCAGAGAATTCCAGAATGCATTCGGTTTGGGAAGTCCCTGTGGATCACTTAGTACGGAGGATCTCAACCAGAAAGACTTTGCCCCTTCCAGGGACCTTCGATGGCACCTGCAGGTAATCGTGCTCATCACAACAGGGCAGGTGAAGAGGGTTACTGCCTGCATCTGTGGGGGAGTCTGCAGATGCTGCCAATCATCCCATGGGACACAGGGCAGCCTTCCTCAACAGGGAACCACGCGGTCCCAAGCTCAGTAGTGCTGAGCTTGAGGAATCTGACCTAGCTCATGTTCTTGCTTTGACCAATGTCCAGAGAGGGAGGCAGCTTGCCTGAGGTCACACAGCCTGTCTGGAAGAACGGCTCTGTGGATGATCTGCAGCCATTCATGCCCAGGCTCTGGAAACTGAATGTTTGGCTTCAGATCTTGTGTCTGGCTCTTCTTAACTATGGGAACTTAAGCACGTCCCTGAAGTTCTCTGGACAGGCTGCACCTTGTCCAGAAAATCAGGGTAGGAGCGGCGTCCAGGAGTCTTCGAGGATGATGCAGGGGTGACGCAGGCGAAGGGCTGGTGCAGCGGGCTCAGTCCGTTCCCACTGACAGTAGAACCCCGCTCCTCCTGCCCGCAGGCACACGGAGGCACGCTGCAATGAAATGACTGACGTGAGACAAGGAGCTCCCAGTCGGCCGTCCTTCCTCTGCCCTGTAGTGGGGACATCTCCAAGTCACTGAGGGCCACTTTGGGGGCTCCCTCAGTTCTCACGAATACAATTCACGAGGCCCACCGGCCGGAATTGCACACAGTGGAAAGTAGACATTCCCTCCTGGAGTCTGGTGACCCCGCTGTCCTGTTCTTGCGACGGAGGGTGGGGTGTGCTGGCCGATGACCCCTCCTCCCCGAGACAGCCAAGTCCCAGTCCCTGGATCCGGATGCTGGTACCCCATATGGAAAAGGGACTCTGCAGATGCCATGAAGTTATGGGTCCTGAGATGTTGTGATGGCCCAGGGTTATTGGGGTGGGCCTGAGAGGAATCCCAAAGGTCAAACGAGGAGCAAGGGGATGTGACAGGGTCTCATCGCCTGCACTTTGAGTAGCTGGAGAGGGCAAGGAAACAGATCATCCCCTAGAGCCTGTGACACCCGGACTGGGGCCCCGGGAGGCTCAGTTTGGACTTCTGACCCCCAGAAGGCCACGAGAGGAGTTTTATTTGGAGCCACTAAATTTGTTGTAATTGGTCACAGCAGCAGAAGGTGACTAACACCGAGGGTCACTGATGGGGGTGGAGGGTCATCTTTAGAGGGGGGAAAGGACTGGAGGTGCCCATCCACTCATCTTTGGGGTTCTGGGCTGTGCTGATGTCTCTGCTGACCCATGTGGCCCTGGCTGAGGTCAGCTGGCAGCGCAAGCCATGAGGGACATCAAAGGGGACCCTGCAGTGGAAGGGGAGGCCTGGGCTGGAATGGAGGCTGGGCTAGGCTGAGGCTGTACTGGAAAGAAGGCTGGTTCCGGGAGAGTCAAAGTTGAGGCTGAGATCTTTCTAGAACCTGATGCCTGATACTGCAAGGACCTGAGGCCTTTAGGGATGGAAAATCCAGGGACAGGTGTTGTCAACAGAGGAGGTGAGATGACCTCAAGCAGCAGACCTAAGACAGCATGGCCCGGGCCCAGGGACCACACACAGCGGAAGTGCGGGCCGTGCTGTGGTGAGCAGATTCCCAGAGTGTGGTTACGGGCCAGGAGGTGCAGCCACGGGGCACAGGATGGGGTGCTCAAGGCTCCTGTGAGGCCGGGGCTGCTCAGACGGGCAGCACCCTCCTGCAGCAAACAGGCTGGATACAACATGACCACAGAGTGCTGGGCAAACTGGAAGTGGATGGGGGCTGGCCCTGGGGAGTCGGGGCCGATGACCAGGAATGCGGAGCTAATGCTCCCAGGCTAGGAGAGCTGGGCCTGGAGGTTGATGGGCACCCGGAGGGGTGGATTCAGGCCTGTGGGGGCGGGAGGAGGGGAAAAGCTTGCTGGAGCAGCACTCCAGGGTCCTGCCTCCCAGGGGGGCATTGCAGGGGACAGTCTGGTCATCACAGTGATGATGTGAGCACTAGTGAGATTTGATGGGCAGGAACCAGGATAGAGGACATCCAGCTAGTAGATCCAGAGAGCTGCCATCCCACACGCCACTCAAACACCTACTAGAAACTGAGAGATAAAAATCCATTTACTAATATGGAAGCCCCTACTATCTAAGCAGACTCATTTGCATATCAATGTAGGATTTTTAAAAATGGTTTTAATATGCACTAAGTTTTCCAGAAATGTACTACAAAAAGCAAGACAAAAATGTGCTTCATAGTTCAGAACCAGAGCAAAAGCCACCCACCCTCTTGGAAAACCACGTGACCAACACGACACAGCTGTGGTTTATGAACTGTCCCCAGGCCCCGTCTCCCACCTGTGCCTGCGGCTGTCCGTCACGGTGCTCCGTACACAGGTCACGCACCTGGTTGCTGTGTTATATCTTCCAGTCCTAACCCTAACCCTAACCGAGCAGGACTGTCGTATTGTGTTTTATTTTTATATAGCCTGGAGCTAATGATGATCAGCGTGGCAGTTTCTTAGCCGTGATCTTCATTGCAGGCTAGCCAGGAATACGGGCTGAATTGTTGATTATAGAAAGCCTGTTGGATCAGATAAGAGTGACAGTCCTTGGCCTGGGGTTTCAAACTGCTGTCTTCGCCACTGCAAAGCAAAGGACAGGATCTGCCAACCAGCCAGGGGGAGCGGCAAGGACGCTGTCTGTCTGCTGTCTGTCTGATTCCTCCAGATGAAAGGGCCGGAAAATGTCACCTGTGACAGAGTCAGTCCCCAGATCACTGGTGGGTCCTGCAGGAGGGAGGAGCCGCAGGCTGGGAAATTGACAGGAATCTGTTGAATGGAGCTGAAGAGCTGTGGCCGGCGAGCTGGGGGCTGGACAGAGAGGTAGAAAGGGGCTTCCTGGCGTTCTGGAAGCATCGAGAAGCAGGGTGCTCTCTCACAGAAACTTCTCGCCAGCCCCGAAGTCCTCCAACAAAGAACAGTTTCAAGGGCTCGCTGGAAAGGCACGGAAATCAGGAATTCCTGAGCACCCAGCCCCGGGATGCAAAGGGAGCTCTGGTCATCAATTCATTTCCTAGCAACGGCAGCTCTCACCCGGGAAGGACCCCTCACCTCTAGCAGATGTTTGGCAACAGCTGGAGACAGTCTAGCTGGCCCTGGTGATGGGGAGGAGGGTCCTGTGGCGTCCTGAGAGAGGAGGCCAGGGGTCCTGCCGAGCAACCCGTGGAGCACAGGGGTATTTGGCTTCCAAATGTCAATATGGCTGAGGTCGAGGGAGCAGGAGCAGAGTAAATGCCACCAGATAATCATGTTTGAGAAGAGCTGGGAGGACCCGGCTCATGAAGGGGCTCGGGAAACAGGAGCTCCTGCGGGGGTCCAGCCCTCTCTCAGGGCCATTTGCAGAGCCAGGAGGGAGGACGCTCCACCAGCAGCCCTTGCATCAAGGTGGCCAGGCCCACGGCCCCCCTGGGGCTGTAGCATGGGCCACCAGGAGCTGAGCATGGGCCCTCCTGTGCCTGGTGCTTCCCAGGTAGCCACCTGCCTCTCATGGGGAATGTGAGGCAGGTCCCATGGTCACCCCCATTTTGCACGTCTGTGAGGGGTTGGCAGGGAGAGCTCACCTGTCCCCCATTCTCACGGCTGCTCTGAGGGTCTTCAAAAGACGGTCTTCAGCTACTCAATTTTCCAGTTCTGCTGAGATACATTGATAAATAAAATCAATCATCTGAATGCGTGCCACGTGCTGATCGTTGGCACTGGGCAGTGGTGACAATGGCCAAGTCTGCTAACACGTCTGTCACTCTGCTTCACCGTGTGGGGGTGACAACGGTTCTGGTCTCATCTCTCAGCAAATTTCAAGTAGACAGCAGAGAGTGGTTAACCACAGACGGAGCTGGACGCTGGGTCCCCAGAGCACACTGCAGGCGCACTTCCCTGCTCCCTGCTGCCGGGTCCCCCTCCCCAGTGTCCCCTCCCCAGCCCATTCTGCTCTTGGTTTCCTAGTCTGACTTTCCCAGTGAGCACACCAATTGAGACCCTGCGGTGCTTGTCTTTGTCTGACTGATCCCACTCAGTGCAAGGCCCTACAGGTTCACCCAAGTTGTTTAAATGGCAGGATTTCCCTTGTGTGGCTCAAGAATATTCCATTTTCTGGGTGTGATTTACCTATTCATCTGTCAATAGACATTTACAGAGTTCCCTTGCCACGGCTCTTGTGCATCATGCCACGGTGAGCACAGGAGTGAGGCATCGTCTCAGCACTGATTTCCTTTCTCTTGGATGTATTCCCACTAGGTAGACGAATGGATCATATGAATTTTATTTTTAATTCCTTTCTTTTTCTTTCAGTACTGGGGATTGAACCCAGAGGCACTTCACCACTGAGCCACATCTCCAGACCTTTTTATCTTTTATTTTGAGACAGGGTCTTGCTAAGTCACTTAGGGCCTTGCTAAGTTGCTGAGGCTGGCCTTGAACTTGTGATTCTCCTGCTTCAGCCTCCTGAGCTGCTGGGATTACAGCTCTTTTTAATTTCCAAGGAACTTCCATACTGTTTTCCATAAGGGCTACACCAATTTACATTCCCATCAGCAGTGCACAAGAGTCCCTTTTCCTTCACAAGGTCACATATTGATCAGTTAAAGCAAATGCCATGACCAAAGGCCCCCAGGAACCCAACCTATCTCCTCCTAGAAGTAATGGATCACTATTCAGTAATCCAGTGTCTGTGGAGAACTAACTGAACCTACCCACCATGAGAGTTGGAGAGATGCAGACAGACAGACACCCACACATTGTTGGGGGCCCCATTTTGTGTTCCCAGCAACCTGTAAGGTAGGTAGGTACTTTATGACCACTTGGCCGATGAAGATACCGAGGCTCAGAGAGGCTAAGCTGCTTTCCAATTTACACACTTCTGCCCCCTACGTCGTCCATGCTCCACAAAACTTTGCTTTTGTGGCTGAATCAAATTGTATCAAGCATCCAGAAGCATCTGCATTTTTAATTAAAGTAGAATTTTCTTAAAATCTCCCTTCCCCCACCTCAGAAAGAGGTAGAATCCAGGGTGATCAACACAAAAGACACTTCTGAGAGATGTGAATACCCTCTTCCCTGCATCCCAGCATGACACAAACCTCACCCCAGCGTCACAGGGAAAGCGAGTTTAACCCCCCTTTTAAATCTGGACGACAAAGTGAATCTTAATTCAGCTCAAATAACATCCATGTTTTTGCCTTATTATCAATTTCTTTGTTTCAATCAGCGAGACAGCTTATTTCCTTTGTTTTATTTTTAGGTTCGCTGGGCTCTTATAATATTATTTTTTTTTTTTTTTTTTTTTTTTTTTTTTACAAAACTTTAGTTTTTAACATGTGTGTTAGTGTAGTTTTGAGAACTTGATGACTTCTTTCATGGTCTTTTTTTCTTCATCTTAATCCATCCCAATTATAAGGATGTCTCTAGATTGTTCCTCTGTGAGAAAAAGGTCAGTCTAAAGATGTGTGTTGTGGTCTGGATTCGAGGTGTCCTCTGTGAAGCTCAGGAGGCATGCAAGGCAGCCATGCTCAGGGGTGACAAGACTGAGTTAGGACAGCTGTAACCTCATCAGTGGATTAATCTGTTTGACAGGTTAACAATGTGAATGGACTACTGAGCGGTAACTACGGGGAGGCGGGCTGTGATTGGAGGATGTAGGCCCCTGGGGGCGTGGCCTTGGGGATTATATCCTGTCCCTGGCTCCTCTCTCTGCTTCCTGGTTTCCTGGACTGAACAGCTTTCCTCCGCCCTGCCCCTCTGCCACCATGTCCTCCTCTCCTCAGGTCCAGAGCAATAGAGTAGGCCAACCACACACTGAACCTCTGAAACCGTGAGCCCCAAGTCAACCGTTCTTTCCAAGTGGCACTTGTCAGGAGGACCCGGACACAGGGGCTCAGAGCTCACTAAGGCAATGCTGAGTCTGCGCCCTGCACACCCGTGCTCCCAAGCCAGCTGCAAACCTTCCTCCCCGACCCGGCCACTCTGACCCAGCTCCCGCGTCCACCCCGGCTGGGACACTTAAGCTCTGCTCCCGGATCTCTGCAGACTCCAGGCTCCTGTGCTCATACAATTTCCTTAACCTCACTGAGGCCTCATGCTGGGCATGTAGTGCAGGTGCGGATGCCAGAAACTTCTGGAAACTGAGTCCAAACGTCCCAACAGGCATTTATTTGAGAACATCAGTCTTAGAGAAAAGTCTGAGGTAATGGATAATTCCTATTCGGCACACAGCTCGAAAATGGATTTTTAGGCACAAGTGATTTTAAAAATTCTCCAACTATTCCTAATTTTTAGCAAAAATATTAGAAAAATTAAAAATACATATTTTCTGTATGCTGTCTGTGGCCCCCGTTTTCCTCTCCTCTCAATCTCCATTTCCAGGGTCCCGTCCTGGTTGTCTGCCCCTTTGTCTTTCTGTCCTTCTCACCCTCTGTGCTTATTATCAAGATGTCTTTCTAAAAGGGAGACAATTGCCTAACGTGTATTTTTATGCCAGGTATAAAAATAACATTTTCGCTCCTTTCCTGGGGAGTGGACGCTCTGTGGAAGAGAAGATTTGGATGCATTTACCAAGGATTTAAAGAATCAAGACGGTGGAGATGGGTCCAAAAATACCCCCGTGTGAATAACGCTCGGCCGCGTCTTTGTCTTTGCGAGACTGTGGCTCCCTGCGCTTCTCTCCCTGATTGTTCATTTTTGTGAGAAGAATGTAACTCTGGCTCCCGGCCTTGAATGCTGTCACCTTCAGACAAAGATGGCCAAATTCACATCGCCTAGAGTGGATGGCTCAGAAAACGCGAGACCCCGTGCATGTCCTGAGTCCTCGCTCCAGTCCCTGGGACCAGCTCCGCTTGGGAAGACCCACGGGTAGCAATACCAGCCCTGCCGGTGCTCACACTCGGCCAGCGTCCCCGGTGCCCTTGGCCTCGTCTGTCTGCATTATTTAACTCGGTCCTCGCCAGGGACCCACTATGCAGAGAGATCAGCGAGGCAGAGACGCCTCCTAAGGTGGTTCTGAACACGGCCGCGTGGCTCCGGAATCCACGTGCTTGATTCCTAGCTGCTCAGTGTCTGTGGTTTCCGTGCCTGGTGGCTGCGGTTTGGTGACGTCACAGAGTCACCGTGACTCCACGGCTGTAGGCTAAGTCTCGCCAGATCGTCACGGGCCAGTCTGAACCAGGGCTTGTACAGAAACGTCTCCCGGTTCCCTCGCTAGGGTCGTTTCTGCTGTCACGTCCTCCGGCTCCACGGGGGCTCTGGGCTGCTGTCCTGCAGTTCTTAAGTGCAATTATTTCAAACCTGTCTCCTGGGCGGAAATGCGATCTCTGTGAGAACAGGGATCATGCCCCCCGGATTCCTCACCGTGTTTCCGGTACCTAAAGAGCGCTCAACACCTGGTTTGGCCTCAAACCAACATTTTCTTCAAGCATCCATGTGAGTGAGGGGCGTGTGGGTGGACTAAGGCCCACTCCTTCTAGAAGGATGTCCCCCCGGCCCCGGGGTTGTGATGGACGTTGCAGGCCAGGCAGCTCTTCACTTGGGGGTCTGTTGTGCACCCTGCAGGATGCTACCCCTAGATGCCAGTGGTGCTCCTAACCCCAGTTGTGACGACCCCAAGTGTCCCGCTACGTTCACGACTGACTGAACCAGGGGCAACAGACGAGCAGCCGTGCCTTATCCTAGGATCGTGGGGAGGCCCTCTGAGGGGCTCCGTTTCACCAGTCACATGGGCTCATTGTGAAAGTGTCCCTGTGCACCAAGGACGTCCGTCCTATGTGACAGCAGGAGGTTGTACTGAGGAGCATGAGCTATCACGGTGAGCAAGAGCCCCAGGCGGGCACCATGCTCCGTCTCTTTCCACCATCATTCAGTTCTACTTAAGGTTGGTGGGTGACAAACGCCACGGGACTCCTTGACCTGGCCGGCAGGGAGACGGCCACGGGGTTCCGTACCTGGCACTTGGAAATGTTTCCTGATGACGAATGGCTGGAGTGGCGTCCCCACCCGGAGGCAGTTGGAATAAAGCTCCCTCCCTGCTAAAGGGGGTGTCCGTTCTTATCTGATTCCCACCCACTTTGAGACAAAGCAGTTAAACAGTCTCCCCTCTCCTGCCCTCTGCACCGTCCTAATGCTGAGCCACTAGTCAAAGTGTTTATCCTGAGAAGAGACGGCCCCTCTCTACTCAGGAAGATGCTCACCCCTTCACGCTCACCTTTCACGAAGTGGCCGGGGGTGTGGTGATTTCCCCCATTTCATCAATGGAAAAAAGTCAGAACATGCTTTTTAGTAAGGGGTGGTCCAGCACGTTGTTTAAGGCTCATTCATCGATATATTTCTTTGGTAAACCCTTTTCTATATTTCGACTGCAAACTATAGAAGTTGGGTATGAAGATCTTCCCAGCAACCCAGGCAGGCTGATGCCTTCTGACGCCGGCTTCCTCCCGGGCTGCGGCTGCTGCTCCGGAATCCTCTACCCACCTGACTGCGGCTCCCAGACGGTGGGAGGGAGCCAGGAAAATCCATTCAGCCATTTGTCACCTCCCCAAATGGCATCAGCGAGATAGAAGGCCTCGGGCTTCAGGGCTCCAAATGCAGATCGGAACATTCTGGTGCTTCTATTTTAAGAGACACCACGGGATCAATGACTCCCACGGGAGTTTTGATAGAAACTCTGCAAAAGAACAATCAGAATAGCACTTTCTGTTGATCCCGTCCCCTGGCCCCTGAGGGCTCCCGGGGACCTGGAAGGGCTTAAATGGACTAGGAAAAAACAGGAGTGTCGTAGGGACAAAGGAAAGTGGCGCCTGAGAGTGGCCTTTGAGGTGTCATGTGTCCCCTGAGGGACTTGTCCCTCTGGTGACGGAATCGATGCAGACAGAACAAGCTCTCTAAAGAGATCTCCCCTCGGAGTCGGATGCTCCTCCAAGAGAGCGAGCCACAGGAGAACACGATGGCGGTGTCAGTTCTCCGTCCCCAGCTGGAGAACATTCACCTGGATGCTGCACAGGAACGGCCCCCGAGACTTGCGTGGCTGAGCAGGTGGTGACAATCCCAGGCACATGTGACACCCCCGTGGGTGCGTGCCCCTCCTGCAGGACAGGCTGCTCCTAGGGGACCCAAGCTGCACCCAGCATGGGCCCAGGGGGTGCAAGGGGGAGAAGGTGGAGGCAGGTGGGCATGGGCCCGGGTCCCACTGTCCCTTCTGCTTCTTCAGGTGTTAAACTGGGCATCCTAACCTTTTGGATGTGTGTTTTGGTGGCCTGGACCCCATTGGCAGGGAGAGGGAGCCAGTGGCTATGCTGGTGTCTGAACATGAAGTGTCCCCCAGGGACTCGAGGGCCGTAGGTGTGGTCCCCAGGGCAGCGTGTTCAGCTGTGGGCCCTCGGAAGGTTCTGGACCACGAGGCCTCTGACCCGCTGGGACCACTCCATCCTGGCCGGATGGGCTGTGGGAGGTAGGTGGTGGACATGGTAGGGGTGTGACCCTGTGGGAGGCGGCTGGTCACTTGGGGGCGTGACTGGGAGGGCTTTCCTCCTCCTCCTCCTCTTCCTCCTCTTCCTCCTCCTCCTGCTCCTCCTCTCTCTCTGTCTCTCTCTGTCTCTCTCTCTCTCTCTCTCTGTCTCTCTCTCTCTATCTCTCTCTCTCTCCCTTCCTCCCTCTCTGCTTCCAGGCCACCATGAGATGAAGAACAGCCTTCCTCTGCCGTGAAGTCCTGCTCACCTCAGGTCCAAAGCAAGGGAAATAGCCGTGGACAGAAACCAAAATAAATCTCTCCTCCTCCCAGTTGGTTCTCTCAGGTATTTTATCCCAACCAACTAAACCGCAAACACAGATTCCTGCTCAGAATGGTGGTGTTTTTCCCCAAAGTGCATGACATGCATTGCATTTCAAAGAAACTAATGACCCTGAGCAATTATGATGGAAATGCTTAGTGGAATGAGCGTGCAGAAGAGTCTTAGATGGGCTTCATTATCACACGAAGTAGAAAGATCTGGTGGGGTCTGAAGACGTCAGTCAGGAAGCAGCCATGTGGGTGAGGGGTTTTCAAAACAGCCTCCACACCTGTCGGGTGGTGGTCGTCCGTGATCTCCGCTGTGACGGTCACAGCTGTACCACTACCCTCGTGGCTTGTTCCCTGACTCGTGATCAAGACACATGTCACATTTCAGCTAGGGTTAGTGGGACCTTTATTTTCTCCCTCTGACTTCATGGCCGTCCTGAACGCCATGGACAGATGTGTCTTGGGGTGATAACATGACCCTTGGCTCAGACCCCTTCTCTTCTCTCTAGATCCATTCCCTCCACCATATTGTCTACACTCCTGGGTTTCAATGCATTTTCTTTTCTTTTTTTTTTTTGTATAATAACAACTTTCAATTTTCTTCCAAACGCAGAGCTCTCCCCAGAACCTCCCACTCAGCTGCGGCTCCATATGGGTACCTCGTCAGCATGCGTCCCCTCCATCTGAACTGCTGTAACAAAGCGCCAGGAACCGGGTTGGCTTATCAACAACAGAAGGTCATGTCTCACAGCTCTGGAGGCTGGGAAGCCCACGGTCCAGGCGCCGGCAGCTTTGGTGTCTGGTGAGCCCCGTTTCCTGGTCCACAGACGGTGCCTTCTGGGGCTCACGTGGTGAAGGTGACAATGGGTGGCTCTGAGGTCTCGTTTGTAAAGATACTGATGTCATCCACCAGCCACCACAGCGCTTGACCCCCTAAAGGCTCCCCTTCTCACACCATCACCTTGGGGGCTGAATCTGGGGAGGATGCAAATGTTCTGATCACAGCAGCGTCTCACCCTGAACGGGTCCAAACCATGTCCCCATCTTCCCTCCTCACACTGTCCAGCAATGGCCTTGCCCATCTCAGTGAACGAGAAGATGACCCAGCCAGAGAACTTGGGCTCTCCTGGACTCTCGCTCCCTCACCCACATCCAGCCCACCAGCAAGTCCCGGTGGCTCTGATCTCGAGCAGATCTGCACCCCTGCTTCCCACCACCCCGGGGTGCCCAGAGGGTGAGGCCTTCCTCCTCCCTCACCTCGACCATCAGTAACATCCTTAACCAGCCTTGCTCTCCTCTCCGCCTCCGGAAGCCTCTCAGCAGGGCAGCCGGAGTCCCTCTGAAGCAGGGGGTGTCATCCGCGTGGCCTCCACTCAGAACTCCCCTGGACACTTTGCACCTCCCCAGAGTAAATCTGAGCCTGTCACCTCTGACCATGTCACTGCCCCTGCCTCCCGTTCTGCTAAGCCACCCAGCCAGTTCCCACGGGGACTTCTCCTGCAGCTACTGCGTGGGACACGCTAACAGGTGTCCAGGTGGCTCCTTGGTGTCCCTCATGTATTTGGTCATGTGCCACCTTGTGGGTGACGCTCCCCCGACCCCCCAGGCCCTGACTGCTCTCTGCTCCCTACCTCCTTCGTCTCCCCGCGGTGCTCAGCTCCTGGGGTGCACTGAGTATTTTCTTGCTGGGTCTGTTCCTGGTCCCCTGCCAGAGTCGGCGCACTCTGGTGGCACTTTCCTGGATGGCAGACAACGAGCCACCTCCCCTGGGGTCTGGCCCTCTGTAAGTGTCCTGAGCCTGAGTGAGTGAATGAGTGATAGGCCAGCTCCTAGCAGAATGGCGTCCCCCTTGAGAGAAGGCGCAAGTCGCTGTTAGCACCCGCACCTTTCTGCAGGGACAGCGTGAGCCACACTGGAGTAGGTGACTCGTGCTGATTTGTGCACCAACACCGTGGCCTTCTCACCACCCTCGGCCACCCCGGCCAGGGAGGGGACAGTAGTGATAAGGAGGACCCAGGCCGCAGGTGGCTCTCCCACCTGGGCAGGTGGGTGAGGTGCTCCTTCTCATTGCTACTGAGACTTCCACCGGTGTGGGGACCGTCAGGGAAACACAGATTTTTTTCTTTTTCCTCCTACGCATTAAATTTCATCCTCTGTCTTCAGGTCCAGAAAAGATGCTTATTAACTCAATATTTGCATAAGGTTTTCTTCACACGGCGAGCGGAGCGCTTTTGGTTAGTTATGTGTGCATCCCCCTCTCGTGTCGCCCTGTGAATTCCCAGAAGGCTGTTTGCACTCTGGGGACGGAGACAGCGAGTCCCCTCAGCGCGATCACCCGATATGTACCGGGCCCCTCCGGCTTCCTTGGGTTAAAATGGGAATGTTATTCACGGTACCTTTCGAGGCTGAAGGAGTTAACACAAGTAAGCCCCGGGGACCGTCTCTGACACAGAGTGAGCATTTGGCAAGTGTTATTTATTGTCCTTATTGCTGATGCTGTTGTCATTTGAACATCTATTTAATGTACTAAAAGTGCTTTCCTTGAAACAATTATGTGAGATGATAAACCAGCCGTAATCATGATAACACTTAACAGTTATTGAGTAGCTATCAAATGCCAAGTTTGGAGCTATTTAAAAAATGCATGATCTCATTTTCATGGCAACCATAGGTGATAGACACAATTCTCAATTCAGAGATGTAGGAACCGGCTCAGAGAGGTTAAGTGATCAGCCCAAGGTCACCGAGCAAAGACGCGACGGAGCTGGGATTTGAACCTGAAACTCTCTGACTCCAGGGTCCTAACTTGTCCATTATGGTCAACAGCCTTGTCTTCATCTCAAGAAAGAAGAAACGAGGAAGTGGAGCGGTCAGTTCGTGGAATCGAAGGCATGTAACTGAAGTATTCGGGCTGAGATTTGCAACGAGCATTTCCTCTGAGGGGCTGGGCCGGGGTGCTGGCTGGGGTCTGGAATACACTCCCCAAACACCGGGAGGGACACAGGGGTGGTCAGATGTCCAGGCCAGCCTCGGAGGGCCAGTTGCATCACTGCTGTTGAGCAGGTCGCAATCTGAGAGCACTGTGAGGCCAGCCTGCTCCTCCATCCAATGGGGGTGACACAACTCCTTAGGCCATTAGTCCTTCATGCCCAGCCTGGTAACCGCTGCCAGGCCTGGACTCTGGGAGTCTATCATGGGAGGTCCTGCTGGAGTCTGGTCAGAGGAGGCCCCACCGGGAGGAGTCTGCTCCCAGGAGGAGCATCAGGGCCAGGAGGGAGCTGCGGGGCCTCAGCAGGGCGAGCAGGCCCTGGAGGGCCAAAGGCCCCTGCATCGTCCGCAAGATTGAAGGATGGAGAAAGGCAGGGACAGATGTGCGGAAGGGCAGGCTGCAAGGGTTGATGTTTTTTCTTTGGGTTTATGAGTTTCATTGATTTTCTCAGAAAGAAAAGACTTCCCTTTGACCCTGCTCCCAGGAGCGGGAGTCGGGATGAGGACTCTGGCAGCTGTGTGGGGCCCATGCCCAGGGAGGTCAGGAGGCAGCCAGACGGGAGGGTGAGGGCAGGGACAGCCCTGCCCACCTGAACCCTGTCACTCAGCAGCTCCCCAGCCACCTCCCCATCTGCCACCAAGCCAACCCCTACGCCTCCCCCCGTATGCCTGACCCCCCAGCCCCGCAGACACTCCCCACCCCAAATGCCACCTCTTCCTGACACGGACTCCTAAGACACTCCTCCACCCACTCTTGCATTCTTCCAATATATTGTCTGAGCCAACAGGACCGTCTCAATGCATTGATGAGATCATTGTCACCTTTGTCTTTGTGAAACCCTTCAGTCACTTTCCATTATACTTGGGATAAATCTGAAAAATCCTTTGCATAAGGAAACACCCCAAATATCCATCCAGGGGTGAAAGGATAAAAATGTGCCATGACACACAATGGAATACTATACAGCCTCGAACAGGAAGGGATTCCTGCCAGCTGGCAACCATGGGAGGGAACTCTGAAGCCTGGAATAAGCATATGCTGTAGGAGTCTGTTTATGCTGACTTTCTAATGTAGACACACTCAAAGAATCAGAAGGCAGGGTGGTGGCTGCCAGGGTGGGCAAAGAGGAAGTGGGATGTGTTATTCAGAGGGCATGAAGTCTAATTGTACAAGATGAATAACTTCTAGAGATCCACTGTTCACCATTGTCCCTATAGTCAACAACATATGGCACTCTTAAAATGTGAGAAGTGTGGATCTCCTATTAGATATCCTTACTAGAACCAAATACAATGAGAGATAGTCAAACTAAGCCTCACTATTACTCACTATTTTAAAATTGAAATCCGATGCACAAACCAAACTTTGTATGCCCCAGTTCACCTGGGAAATAGGCTTTTTCTAATTTGTCCCAGCAACGAGACAAGCTACGTGTTCACGATGAATAAAGGCTGGAAAGGTGTTATTGATCTGCCAATTCGATAATCAATATTTCCTGTATGTGGAATCGTTTGGCTGAGTTTAATTTACACATGATTTGTGGCCAAATTGGACAATGTTATCATGAAAGAAATAAGGTTTTTTACTTGAAGGACATCATCTGCATGGTCTTCTGTGCCCTCTGGGTCTGGCCCCAGCCCCACATTTCCCCACTGCACTGTGGCCACTGAGACCTCTCCAGCTCTTTGGAAATGTCCAGTTCCTTCCCACTCAGGGACTCATGGTCTCACGTGCTTCCTCCACATCCCTAATTGGACACCACCCCACAGCCTCAGTTAGACCCATGCTGCACTCCTCGCACTGACTAAGCTTGTGTCTGCCCATGACCCTGTGTCCAGCGCCTTTCCAGTTGCAGGACCTGGACCTGGACCACAGGACAGTATAGGTTCTGTCCAGCTCATGGCTCATCTCCTGTGCTAGGAGGCTGAGTGGATACTGCAAGTGTCTGTGCATTCTTAGGAGGCTCTAGAGCCTGTGTCTGGTGTTAATAATATAAAAGGAATAAGAAGCAGCCTCAGCCTGAGAGTCAGCTGGACCAACCTCAGATGGAGTCTCATCTGAACCTGACATGAAGAGATGAGGCCGATGTGCCTCCTGGCCCAGAATTGTCAAGGAACAGGGAGGGATGGTGGAGGAGGAGGCAGGAAGGAATGCAAGGTATGATCAATGGGAAGGCAGAGGGAGCAGATTCTTCCTAGGAACCTCAGATGGATCCTCAGAGGAGCTGGCCATGGATCTCCACCTGAAAGAGTCCTAAAGAATGAACAGGTGTTTGCCGGAAGTACCAGCTGGGAGGAGCATTCCATCACCTGGGTGGATGTAGGGGAGGTGATCTGGATGAGATTAGAGGCCAGGAGAAGGATGGGAATGCTTTAGTAGGAGTTCAGGCAAAGGTTGATCAGGCCTGAACTGGCTAGGCCAGTTGGAGGTTGGAGAAGAGTGCATGGCTTCCTGAGATGCCCCAGAGGCTCTGGATTCCAGGGGGCTGTAAGGATTATGTTAGACCATAATAGAATTTTAATCAAAAGTTGCCTAAATAACCCAGATATCTCTTATTCACTAACAAGAAAACCAAGGCAGACACCCATGGTGGATCAACAATATAATTATGTCATTATAGACTGAGACACACTCTAGTATATATTCCAATCTTCATCATTTCAGCTTTTCATATTCATGTGTTGTCTCATGGTTACAAGATGTCTGCCATTTCCCTAGGCATTTTGGTTCCTTCAAAGACAGGAAGGAGAAGGTGAGCAGGGGATGCATGGGCATTAAGAAAATTTTATTTCACATATTTCTCTTTTATTAGGGTGGACTTTTTTTTTTCTTTAGAATTTCCCAGAAAATAACTGGTGATGTTTCATTGACCAAGTTGGTTCCAAAAGTAGAGCTGGGAAATCAGGTATCTGGAAAAGGGAAATGGGGTGCCATGATTAGCTCACATTAATCATGATTCACATTATAGAGCCTGCATATTGCCCTGTAAGCAAAACTGAGATGTTGTTAGGCAAGAGGATTGACTATTTGGTAGACAATTCACAGTGTCTCCCAGAAGGTGGAAGGTGGGACTTGGTTTCATTCAGTCTCCTCCTGGAAATGAAAAATGGCGGCCAACTCTCGGCTCCAGAGCTGTGCAAACCATGCTTGCTTGTTCCAGCTGAGCCTGCTGCCCTTTGCTCGTACATTCCCAAGAAGATGATTATGCAGAACAGCAAGAGCTTCCTTGTTTCTGAGAATATTCTCAAGAAATAAGACTGCATTAATAATTTGTTTTCTTGGTATGGGCCATTTGGTTGCAAAACCATATTCCAGTCATAGTGTGATACTTTCCTTCCTCATTTACATTCACTGTTGGTTTAATTATGCTTTTCAGTCAGGATACTTATTAATTTTATAGACCTACCTGAAAATTAAATTGGATAAACTCCTTTTGCTGGGTACCTTGAAAAATGTGTTTTTCCGAGCTGTTTCTGGAGCCCTCCTTGGCCCTGTGCAATTTCTTTCCTCTTTAAGTTCATTTGCAAATAACACTGTGTGGGTTTAAAGGGCGTTGTCATTTCTGAGCAGGAGGAACAGGGCAGAAGTGCAGCCCGATTTGAAGCAAGCAGGAGGATCTTGAAGAAAATAGTCAAATATCTTATTTTCTCATTGGAGGGAGAGTCGATGCATAAGGCATAAAATGTCCCTTAGGAGTCAATGAATCTGTCTCACTCATGAAAAGAACTCTATGGGGCGCTACAAGCAATCAGGAAACCTCAGAGTGCAAAAGAGGCCATGGAGTGGGGGCCTCCCCCACTCATCGGGGATAAGGGGGCTCAACAGGAGGGTGTCCAGTGCTGTATTTATTCATTAAACATTTACTGACATTCGCTGTGTCTCAGGCACCCTGGTGCTGGAAACGCAATTAAGATGTGAAACTTACTCTCAAGCAGCTCACATTTTCATAGGATAGACAGACAAAGACACAGTGATAATAAAGCTCAGCAAGAGTTATGACAGACAAGATCACAGAACCCTGGGAGGGCCAGAAACAGGGACACGAACCCAGGTCTGGAAGTCCTATAAGGATGGGAACCATATTTATGCTACCTGTACTGTCATAGCCCTGCCCAACCCAGTGCCTGGTGTATGGATGCCCCACAATTTATTGTTGAGTTGAATTGGATTAAAAAAAATCAATTCTGGTGGCTTGTACCAAACAAATGATATTCACTGCTGTAAGAAACAGACCCCCAAATCACAATGGTTATAACACAGTAGAAGAGTGTGTGTGCTGTTTTTCTTTCACAAATATGATATTGAATCCTAGATGACAGAGGGTATCTTCCCCAACCTGTCATTCAAGAACCCAAGCTCCTTCCATCTTGTGGCTCTGTCATCACTTAAGGTCTCACTTCTAGTTGATGAGCAGAGAGAGAGGGAAGAGAGCCACTGGTTTGTTTGGAAACAAGAGGGAAGCTTACTGCCACTATTCAAAGTGACACCCCATCCGTCTTGCACTGACTTGCTATGTGGCTGTGTTATATGGCCATTGCTGATGGCAAAAGAGGTGGGGAAATATGGTCATCAGATGGTGTGCCCAGGAGGAAAGGACACGGATGGTGAGGATATCACTGACTTCTGTATGGGTGGAAAACTGACCAGAGGACTGTCCCAGTGGTCTGGAGATAAATAGCAGGCACCACAATGATAAGAAAGAAGCACTGCAAGCAGAAAGGTCAGCATGAGGAAAGAACAACCTGGGAGGGGGCTGGGCATGGCTCCGGGATAGAGGGCTGGCTGAGCACACGTGAGGTCCTGGGTACACTCTGCAGCACTGCAGTGTGGGGTTAGTGAATGGTGATGAATCTTGTTCACAGTGAGATGAGACTGTAATTAAGTGATGGTAGAGATTTTGCATCATGCCCAGGAGTTCATACCTCATCCTGAGGTAAGTGGGAAGCCATGGAAGCATTCTGAACAGAAGGGCAGGCCAGTTTTGTGCTTGAGAAGATTGCTCTGGGTCTGCTGTGGGAATTGCAAGGGACACAATGATACACTGTGACGGAGATACCTGCAGATTTGAGAAACACCTGGGAGGTGGAAATGCTGGGCTAGGTGGCTGATAGGATGTGGATCAGCCTCTTTTATCCCCTCTGTCTCTGGTTTTGAGTCCCCTTGCTGAACTTCTCCACCTGAATGCTCAGCTCCAGCCCAATGTCCAGACCAGCCTGGCCCTGGGGCATTAGCCTTGGTACCACTTACGGGGGCTAGCTGATATAATGCCATTTCAACCTGCAGCTCTGGCAGGGGAGGATTATTACTGAATTCCTAAACTGCACATGATAACTTAGAATTTATCTGGGAATCCAAACTTATAGGTTCAGTCATTGTTCACTTTATAGCCAGCAATAAATAGACAGCCACATTTTTCTGAACAGACATTCAAAGATACATAAAATTTTTTAGGGGTGAACTTTAAATGGATAGTCAAAGCTTGGGGAAGTAAATGGTGTGGTCTGGGTCATACCAGCCCTCTAGATAGCTGCGGCTATCACCGGTCTTCCAAAACGCCATGTCACCAACATGACCTGATGCAGAGCTTGATGCAGGGAGGAAAAATGGCAACAAAACCAGGCTGACTCTGTGGTTGAGCACACGGTGGCATTAGAATACCTGGGGCCAGATCTTCCCTCTGTCACTTCCTAGCCACGTGATTCTTAACAGTCACTCAACTCCTCGGGAATTCAATTTCATAGATGGAGGTGACATTGGCTCCAATACTGCAAAATTTGTCCTGAGTTTTAGTGAGATGATATGTATCAAGCTCCTGGCCTAGTGCAAGAACAAATAAGTGTAATATTTATTAGAGAATGGCTGAGCTTTCCAAGCAAGGCATTTAATTCAGCTTTCTGTGATGTTTGACCACACCAATGGTGATAATTACAAGCTAGATGAATTTAATATTTCAATAAATATTTTCTGAGTGTGTACTATGTACCTGGGATCTGGGGACACTGAAGTGAACCAAAGAGACTAAGCTTCCTATTCAAATTAAGATCTCAGTGTACTGACAGAGAAAAATGATGAATAAATAACAAATGAATATACAATGTGGTGCTAAGTGGTAATAAGTCTTACGGAATATTACTCAGCTTTAAAGAAGAATGAAATTCTGACATTTGCTGGTAAATGGATGGAGCTGGAGAATATCATGCTAAGTGAAATAAGCCAAACCCTAAAAACCAAAGGCCAAATGTTTTCTCTGATATGTGGGTGCTAATTCACAATAAGGGGAGTGGATAGGGAAGAATAGAGTTACTTCAGATTAGGTAGAGGGGAGTGAAGGGAGGAGAAGGAGTAAGAGGGTAGGAAGGATAGTAGAGTGAAACAGACATTATTACCTCATGTACATGTATGACTGCATGACCCATGCAATCCTACAATATGTATAATCAGAAAAATGGGAGATTACACTCTATTTATGTATGATCTATCAAAATGTATAAATGCATTTTACTACCCTGTAAAACTAATTAGAACAAATAAAATAAAATAATTAAAAAATAAAAAAAGTATTTAAGAAAAGAACAAAGTGGGGTAGAGGAACAGAGTGATAGGAGATGCTTTTAGGTAGAGCAGAGGACTCAGTGGTGTGAGGAATTAAAGGGTGAGAGAAGAGGCCAAGGAACAAGGAGCCAAGGAAGGAGGAAGCAGATGGTGAAATGAGAGTGTCCAAGGAGGTTTCTGTTCAGATAAAATGTTGTGTGCTGTATTTAGACCTTCCAGACAGATGCAGACTTCCAGCATCTAGACAAGTGTGCAGCAGAGCAAAAGTACACATTAGGAAGGGGGGCCATAGTTAGAAGGTGACGTAATGGAAGGAAAAAGCAAACAAAATAAACAATGGCATAAGTTATTTCCTTGAAATGATCCCCAGGATGATTAACTCTCAGCCAAAATGAAGGAACAAGACAAGACACTAGACACCAGTGCCAGGAATAAAGGAGGAGCTATACCTAAAGGTCCTACAGATGCTACAAATTAACTGTATGCCAACAAATATCATGACAGATGAGACAGAGAAATTCCTTGCAAAACAAAACTCACTGAAATTGACACATGATAAAAAGGAAAATGTTATGAGTCCTATCTAATAAAAAGATTGAGCTGGTTTTCAAAAATACCTCTATAAACACGCAAACTCCAGACCCATGTTTCACTAGGGACTTCTGTTAAGTTCTAGTGTGTTTCTGGTTGTTTTCTGTGCTGTGGATGGAACCCAGGGCCTTACATGTGTGAGGCAAATGCTCTACCAACAAGACACACCCCAGCCCTCTAGTCAGTATTTAAGGAAAGAATGACTGTGATCTTCATCGAATTTATAAGAAAATTGAGAATACAATATTTTCAACTTGTTTTATGAAGATAGCAAAACCCTTGTACCAAGACTTGATAAAGATATTGAAAAAATATTTGCAGGGATATCCTTTATGATTAAAGAACTTCATAAAATGTTAGCACCTTGAATAAAAATAAGCAAATATGATACTCTATCATGAACAAATACAGTTTATCTGAGATATGCAAGAAGTAAAACTACTTAATAAAATATTACAACATTGAATAAAAATATACAAATATATCATGAACAAATATAGTTTATCTGAGGTATGAAAGGTTGGTACATTAAAAAGTTCAATCAGTATAATTCATTATATTAATACAATTAGGAAAAAACCCACATGATTATTTCAATAAATGCAGAAAAAGCATTTGATAAGTTAACACACATTTATGATTAAAAGCTCTCAGAAACTCATGGATGTGAAGGCATTTAATTAAGTTGGCAAAGGATATCACTAGAAAACTCAAATATCACATTTAATGGTGGAAGACTGAATGCTTTTCCATAAAGAGTGAGGAAGAGGAAGGATGCTCTTCTTAGCACTTAACTTGACATTGTACTAGAGATCACAGCATTTCAATAAGTAAAGAAAGGGAAATGAAAGGCACAAAATTGGATGTTAGAAGTGAACTTAGCTCTATTTGCAGATGACACAATTATTTATGTAGAAAATATTAAGCCCCAAAGCAACTACTAAAGTAGTAAAATGCTTTAGCAAGGGTCCCAGATACACAATTAAGCTCACAAAAATCAGTTGTATTTTTGCATACAAGTAATAAACAATTAGAAAATGAAAATAGCATTAAAATCATATAACTCTTAGGAATACATTTAACAAAATAAATATGAGATATTTAAACTGGATAGAAAACACCCTTAAAATTAAAGGACAAAAAGATAAATGAGAGATGTACCATATTCATGGACTGGAAGACTCAAAACATGTGGTAGGATCGCCATTCATTTTTTACCTTACCACAACATGCAAGTATATGCACATGCACACATTCATGGACAGCATACTCAAGTTGCTTCCTTCCTAGCATGTCTGGGAACCACCCAACTCACACTGTTAATATTGTACTGTTCTTGGAAATGACACCAAAGATATAGGCAAAAACAACAAAAATATAGACAATTCAGACTTTGTGCAAAATTTTAGAAAGTGTGCATCAAATGACAACGTCAATGCACAGAATGACAGAAAGCACTTTAAAACCATACATCTGACAAGGGGTTAATAACTAGAATATATAAAGAACTCCCAAAGCTCAACCACAACAAATCCTAAACAACTCAATTAAAAATTGGGCAAAGGTAGGATCCAAATAGACACTTCTCCAAAGAGAATAAACAAATGGTCAATAAAAACACAAAAAGACCATCTGCATCCCTAATCATTAGGGAAATGGAATTCAAAACCACAATGAGATGTCCCCTCACTTCCATTTGGATGGTTACCACCAAAATCACAGAAAATATCATGTGTTAACAGATTCAGGGAGTAATTAGAACTCTCAGGCACTGTTGTCAGGAATATAAAACAGAAAGTCACTGTGGAAGACAGGATGGTGGTTCCTCAAAACATTAAAAGTGGAATTATCCTGTGTTGTAATCAGATTTTTCTCATGATCAGAAGATCCGGAAAGAACAACTTATTTAGGGCTCATGGTTTCAGAAGTCTCAGTGCACAGATTGCTGACTCCATTGCTCTGGACCCAAGGTGAGGCAGAGCATCATGACAGACAGGCATGGCGGAGGGAAGAAGCTCAGGACACAGCAACCAGGAAGCAGAGAGCGTTGCACTCACCAGGCCCAAAAGGACAGACCCCAAAGGCACAGCCCCAGGGACCCACCTCCTCCAACCACACCCTACCTGCCTAAGGGTACCACCCAGCTAACCCCTATCAGTGGATCAATGCAGTGATTCAGTGTATTAATTTCACCTCTGAACCTTCTTGCATTGTCTCACACATGAGCTTCTGGGGTCACCTCATATCTAAGCCATAGCATCATGGGATTCAGTGAGTCTGAACATGAAGCCAAAAGAATTCAAAGCAGGTTCTTGAAGGGATATTTTTGCACCCTCCTTTAGTCACTATAGCTGAAGTGAAGTACCAACAACACGTGACTGGATGAGCAAAATGTGGGTTCAACACACAATGGCACGTTATTTAGTCATAAGAGGAAGGAAATGCTGACCACAGCCTGGAGGACCTTGGCGGTATGATGCTAAGGGAAACCTGCCAGGGTCCAGAGGACCGAACGATTCCCACGTGAGGGAGTTAGAGTAGAAAGTGACAGGGACAGAACATGGGATGGTGGGCACAAGGCTGGGGCGTGGGAAACAGAGCTCCTGTTCATGGGCTTGGAGTTTGAATTTTGGAAGATGAAGGCGATCTGGAGGTGGATGGCGGGATGTTTGCCCTCTATTGGGAATATCCGCACGAAACGGCCAAGATGACGAACTTTGCTTTGTGCATTTTATTTCAACAGCAGTAGGAAAATGAAACTCTCCATGGGACGATAGAGGACAATAGAGGACTTGAGGAAGATACAACAGAAAGCACCTGCCCGGTGTTCGAAGACCTGATCCTGGGGTCACAACCTGCTGGGCCGCAGTTGATAGAAATCCCACCAGCTCAGCTGAGCACTGAAGAGCCACGGACTTCGTGGCCATCAACAGTGGTGACAGGCACTGACTTTTGTCTTGTGCCACCATAGCAGTGTTCCGGGGCTGTGGGCAGCTCCGTGGGGCCCTCCTGGGCAGTCAGAGAAGAAGGAGGGGAGAGGCTTCTGGGTTTGCTCAGAGGGTGCATTGGGGAACATCTGGGTGCTGCAGGCTGCATCCCCAGGCCATCAGCAAAGTCCAGCTACTGGATCCTGGGGACACAAAGGGGTGACCCTTCTACCCCTCTCTTGTTGTGCTTGATGAGAGGAGGAGGAGGAGGAGGAGGAGGAGGAAGACAAGGGGGAGGAGTGGATCAGGAGGAGGAGGAGGAAGGTCATGATGAGGATGAGGAGGAGATAGAAGAGGAGCAGGAGGAGGAGGAAGGAGATGGGGTGGGGTGGGGGATGGAGAGGGCCACAGTCCCCACCTGGCAAATGGGTTGCCCGCATGTCCTAGGCTCGTGCACCTGCTAACTCATTCAGTCCTCAAAGCCAGCCCTCTGAGGTGGGTGCTCTTAATCCAAGCATCAGGTAAGAGAGGCTCAGGGAGGGGAGATTCCTCGCTCAAGGTCACATGGCTGGGAGCTGAGCTCAGTCTGACCCTGATCCAACATTCTGCCTGGTGCTTCTCAGTGCTGACCTGCAAGGGGACCCCGAGGACGCCTTGTCCAAAGACCTTCAGGGTCGTCTTTTAAAATTTTTGTCTTGCTCTCCCCAACCTTTCTATTCAGCTGGAGGGTGTCCTGGTATTTGACTGGGGAACAGCACAAAGACAGACATAATCAGATAGTAAAGTAAAGGCAGGCTCAAGGACACTTGGAAACAGGTGGACATACCTGGGAACACATAACCAAAAACTAGAATCAAAGGTGGGGGGCATGGGGGGCATCCACAGAGCTGTTCCCCCCAGGTGGACATCCAGGCAGACCTCCAAGTGAGCACTTCAGGGGTGCAGCGGAAAGGTGTGTCCCTCCATGTGATGTGCCCACCTGCGTCAGGGTCCGGGTGGAGAAGGCAGTCTCCTGGCACCCTCTGTGTTGCCCGGGGCACCTCTGACCAGCACCCAGGTCCTATTCTGTAGATGCCATTTAAAAAAACATAGGAAACGAAAGCAACTTTAAATCCACCCATGAAAATAATCATGAAAACGCAGTACTTACTCCCTGCGCCCAAAGCAGCCCGTCCTCTGTGCGCAAGTTCGTAGGAATCCTGCAATGCACTCGGACGGCACCTTCAGTCCCAAATGGGATGCTTAAGAGGTGGTGGCAGCCCCGAAGTCATGCATTCCAAACAGCTGGGGCACAAGCTGCCTCCCTGCTGGACGGTGTCCTGAGAACTGAAGAGTCTGAGGAGGTGCATGCACTTGAGCCTGGCTGGCAGGGGCACCCCAAGGACCCGAAGGAGAAAGGCGGCAGTACGGATGTTGCCGCAGAGGAAATTAGATGGGCCTTTTACGACGCCTTAAAGGGAAGGGGTCCCCGTGAAAACGCAGCAAATGCAAACACCAAAGAGAAAATGAGTGAGAAGGTGGTGGAGGTGGTGTGGAGACGTAAGCTTGGAGGTGCTGGTGGGTGCTGTGCTGGACCCCGGGAGCCCGAGCGTTTCTGTCTGCATGCTGGGGTTCCCTGTGCTTTCCTTCTACTAGCTGTTCTGCAGACCCCAGGCAGGTGCGGGGTCCACACCCATTTCCCTGCTCCCAGGGTGATGGCCACTCCCATCTCCCTCCCCTGCGAGGCTGCAGAAGGTCAATGCCATTTTCCTGTAAACCCTGCTGGGATACCTGGCCCCATGCAACCTACATGCTTGCACCGTGGCAGGGAAAGGTCAGGCGTCTATCTGTCAACGTCCACCATGAGCTCTTTGATGAATGGGCCACATCTCATGATTCTTCGCATCACCAGGATGCCTGCCTGGTGCCCAGCGCATGGTGGATTGATTTCCCACGCAGGCCAGCGCTCCGGGCACTGCCCAGATGGGGCCCTGCTGGAGGAGTGGGCTCATGGGTTCCCCAGATCCATCCTGGCTTGAAGATGGGGCTGCCAGCACCCCCTGGGCTCCCAGGCTGCCAGCTCTGCTACCATTTCCCATCTGTGTTTCCATTTTTCCTGCGAGAGTAGCTTTATTGATCTCATTAATTCCTTTCCCGTCTTTGGCAGGAGAAGGTGATACGATCCACGCTTTAATGCCTCCTGTGTTTTGCGAGTTACAGGATTTTAATGGACAGAATGAAACACACTGTTTTCTCCAATGCAGAGCAAAAGCCATGAACTGTCCTTTATTTAAATGACCAGGGGTTATCTGTCCTGGGGGTCCTTTCACCAGGGCCGGAGGTCCACAAACAGATGGAGAATTTCCTCTGCTGAGAGAATGTCAAGTGAAACCAAGCCAGGATTCCTCTACCTGGACTCTGAAGTTGAGCTCCTGAAGGCAGGTATAGGTTTCCTAATGAGGGGATTTTTTTTTCTTTTACAGTAATTATATTTGACGATTTTTTCTCCTCTTGTTTGAAAATAAGTTTGCAGAGGTCTTAAAAAGAACCATCTGAGGGATGCCGTAGTTCAGTAAGGGTGTTGTAAAAACGAAATCTCTTGCTCAGTTGTAAAGACGAAGGAAAGTCTCTGATGCGGGTTCTTTTAGTTCGATAACTAATTAAAATCACAGCTACCACTAACAGAAAAGTTTCTCCTGATCTTATCTGCCACTTTGAACTCTTTGCCAGAGAGAGAGAGAGAGAGAGAGAGAGAGAAATTAGCAGGTTCTCCATAGACCGTGGGCTCCGGGAGCAGGGTCTCCCTTGTCACCCCAGACCCTAATGAAGAGCGTCACCCAGTCAATGTTGACTATGGAGCAAAATGAATGAGCTTTTCTTTTTTCCCTGAAGATTTGTTATTTAAATAAAAAAATGTACAAGGCCCTCAGCAACTCAGTGAGACCCTGTCTCTAAACAAATTATTAAAAGGGCCAGGGATGCGTCTCAGTGGTTAAGTGCGCCTAGGTTCAATCCCAGGGTTGAAAAAATAAAAATTAAAAAAGCATAAGCGCTCTTTCCACCCCAGACTTCTGTAGGGGTTTCCTTCTTTCATACTCAAGGGATGAAACCTTTTCTCGCCTGCTCTTCCATTTGTTCACTAATTCAACAAACATTTGTCGAGTACCAACTGCGTGCCAAGCACGGTGCCAGATGTTTGGGAATCCAAGGGACACACGGTGCGTTGTTTTACGGGGGGTTTCTGAGTTGATTTGGGCCACAGATTCAAGCTCGTCAGAAGACAGAGCAGCAGATGGCAAGATGGGGCTGCGCATAGTTTTCAGTCAGGAATAAAGGACACTGTGGGATTTCTGAGGACGGCGTCCAGGAGGCTTGGTGGGGGCCTGACGCAGGAGTCGAGTCTCGGAAGAGGAGGGCTTGCCTGGCGGCTGTGCCTGGAGAGGAAGGAGGAGGAGAGGGCTTCGGAGCAGAAAGGGCCGGTGGGGCCTGGACCCTGGGGTGAGAAGCCATCTACTGGAAGCAGCGCTCGCCCACCATGGCCAGCTCCGCCGGAAAGCAGGCAGGGGAGACGGAGGGCTGGGGGGCGGGCACCCCAGGACCAGGCCTGCTCGAAGCAGAGACCCCCAAGCTGCAGCCAGGCACCATCAGCAGGACCTGTGTAAGACACTCCCATCCTCTGGCCTCCGGTCACGCTGACTTTGAAGTTCCCCAGAGACCCGTGCCTGAGACCTGGCCAAGGGCATTAGAGCCGGCCAAGAGCAATCACCTGGTTTATACCTTTTACTTCTGCACTTTGAGTGTGCACCCCATGATTCCTGTGCTGGAAGCTTGATCCTCAGTGTGGTGGTGTTGAGCTGCTGGTCCTTTAAGAAGTGTGGCCTAGTTCAAGGACATGAGGTCATGAGGCCAACGTCCTGGAATGAACATGGTCCTCCCAAGATCTGCTTAGCTCTCTCCAGAGTGGGTTGTCACAGAGAGGACATCTCATATCCTTAACCCTTCTGCACGTGGTCAGCTCCCTTTCCATCCTCCACCATGTTGTGGCATAGTGGGAGGCCTCACTAGGATGCTGGCTGGCACCATGCTATTTGGACCCTCCAGCCACCAGAGTCATAAGTAAAATAAACCTCTTTACTTTATAAAGTACCCAGCCTCAGGTATTTTGTTTTAGCAACACAAAAGAGACTAGCACAATTTCTGCCTCTGTAGTGCACGCCTCAGTTATGCCTAATAACGTGGAACACACACACACCTACCCGTGCACTTGGATGCTCACCTTTTTTTCTTGTCCCTTAGCCTGAAATGGGAATGAAAGGAGTCCCTAAGTAGTCTCAGGTATTCATGTCACTCCTGCTGTGGGGCAGACCTTCCATACATCCCCTCTCCATGGTAGCCTGCATTCTAAGGTAGGCACTGCAGCCACACCCCCTTTAGAAGAGGATCTTGACATGCAGTGAGATTCAGTGACCCGTGCAAGGTCTCACCAGCGGCAGGCCAAGTCTCCGGTGTCCATTCCCCAGCGGCTGGAACTCTCACGGCAGAGAGGGGCACGGGAACTCTTCCTGAGAACCGAGAGGCCGTAAGGACACTGAGTTCAGTCATGGTGGGGGCAGCCCCCAAGTCAGGAAGTGTTCGGTGACAGTAAGTCCAGGGATCCTGTTCCCACAGCACCCAGGGACTCGACTGCAAGATGAGTCCCTCTCAGAGGCTGGTGGACTCAAGTGCGGGCCTCTCTGGTGTCCACACAAGCCCTTCTGCTCTCTCAACTGTTCTCAGCCCACAGGAATCTCCTTTCTGAATCCCGTAAAGGGTTCCTGGTCACTGGTCTGCAAGATAGGGGCCCACACAGACCCCAGGGCCTTCTCTCTGGTCAGTGTTGTCTTCCACATCTGGACACTGGCTGGCGCTGATTCCCTGCAGAGGATCAGTCTGCCTTCCCCTCTCCACGCCTGACCTCCTACGGCTCCTGCCTAAATTCCCCCCCATGAGGTCAAGGCTCCTTGTCACATGACTACAGGGCACTTTCTATCTTCTTTGAGTTCTCATAACATTTTATAATATTGTGTGTGTGTGTGTGTCTGTCTGTCTACTTGATAAGCACCTCCGCTACTACGACTTAGGAGTGATAGAATGGAGACGATGTCTGTTTTTGCTCTGGCACATAGTAGGTGCTCAATAAATGCTCTCAGAGTGGATGAGCCTATGGGCGAAGGAAAGATCTAATGCATCCATGAGTCACCCAAGTGTCATCAGAAGGGTCTGGGGGCCTATAAGTGCATCTGGTCCCTCCGGCGTCCCTGCTTTCTGGAACACCCGGGCACGGTCCTGCAGACAGACTCACCAGGCTCCCTGGTTTTCCCCAGGCCAGCCTGCCCACAAGTCTGCGTCTAAGTTTCTCTCTTTGCTTTCCGTCATCATGCACTCCGAGTTGTTGATTTTCTTTAATTAAGCCTGGACGCATGGCTTCCTGGGTGGGTCATCTGTTTCTAGAGTTCAGCATTTCATCTACACGGCCCACATTTCACTCAGAAATGGGGCAGATTCATTAGGAGCGTGGCCAGACGGCTTCCTCTTTGGGTGCTTGTTTGCTACATTTAATGAATGAATAAATAGCGTGCCTATTCATTACCAAGTTTGAGTGGAAATAATCGCTGGCTTCGCTCATTTGCTTGGAATCATGTGCTCTGCATGCGAGTGCCTTCTGCCTGGGTCACCATGGTGTCTCCTTGCCAGTGGCCAGGTTCCCCAGGGGCTGGCATTCATCTTGGCCTCACCTTGCAGAGTGGCGATCACTCTTCTGGTCCTCCAGGGCCTCTGTCGGTGCACTGGGAAGGCTCATTTGTGGAAGGAGCCCCTGGGACCCCAGGAAGTAAATAGGCTGGTAGGTCCATTGATCCTCCGCGGGCACCTGGGGGACTCTGGGCATTACAGCGTGATCACTACTGAGCAAGCCGGAACTCCTGTGTGCACTGCCAGAAAGCACCGTACAGGCCAGGGGGGCTCAATCTCACCCTGTGCCTCTGGCCACCCCCTGCCTGAAGCCTAGAGGGTCATCATGGTCGCTCTCAGTCAGGCAGGGAGGCAGCTGACCCTGGAGGCTCATCTGTCACCTGGAAATCGTTAGCCAGCATTGACTCTGGATGTGAATCAAAGATTACCTGGACCCTCTCTCCCCAGACCTGGACAGCCTCCTTCACAACCTCTGCTGATTTTATTCTCTCCACAGCGGGGTTCCCAGCATGCACGTCACAAGGCAGAACTCTGAGGCTCGCCACTGCCCTCTGGGTTCCTGACAGGGTCCTTTGCCTGGCACACAGGACCTTCCACGTGTGGTATGGCCCTTGCCACCTCTCCAGCATCCTTTCTGCCTGCTCTGTCCCACTTCGCAGTTCCCTGATGGCCCAGGAAGCCACTCGCACTGTCCTGCCCATATCCCAGGGTTCCCAGGGGCACACCTTCAGCACAACCCAGGGTTCCCATGGGCACACCTTCAGCACAACCCAGGGTTCCCAGGGGCACATCTTCAGCACAACCCAGGGTTCCCACGGGCACACTGTTGCCCACATGCTTCTCTGCATGCTCCCTGGGACCCTCTCCTGTTCTCTGAAATGCAAGGTGAGGGAGTGCCAATCCGGGTCGTCAGAGGGAACAGATGGGCTGCAGGACTTCGTGATCGAGAACGTTGGGGCCGTGGTGGGAGGGCCTGCTCTCTAAGGGCAGAGGCCACCACCCAGGTGCAACCAGGGGCTGCCCAGGGTGTGGGGACTCTGTGTCCTCAGATGCAGTTTTTCAGGAGAAGCTAGGAATCTGGACGTTTGTTTTAAATCTTCCATTCTAAACACGTACATGTCATTCTGAGTGTTTAGAGGTGACGGTCAACCACACTGGTTCCCAGCTCTCCTCTAGCCCTGGCGGCTCGTCCCGTCTGGGAAGGCTCAGCAGCAGGCGCCTCCCCCGTGAGCCAGCGCATCTGCGCTTTGTGACATCACAGCTGCAGGTCAGCTGGGGGCCTCGGGGACAGTCTGCCTGTTTCTGGCAGTGAGCACTGGAGTGACGTGAGTGGACGCGGACCTCTTTTTTCCTAGTCCTAAGGTTATAAATAACACCCACTTCCGAAGGACTAGGGATTATGGCCATTTTTTCTTAACGGTCAGGAAAATTATTTTTTTTAAGGGCAGCTTTCAACACTGGTCATAGAGAAATTGGCATCCCCCTGTGAAAAGCAATTTGAGACAGAACAGTCCGTCCTGCTACCTAAAAATACCCACCACCTATCAGACCTGAGCTCCCAACTGAGCACCTTGAAGAGATTGCAGGGCAGAATATACCCACTCCACAGGCCGCGTCCTTGGGGACCAGCCCCTCTTGGAAGGGGTGTAAGATGGGCTCCTGGTTCCTCAACGTTCTTTTCCCATTTACGCTGCCAGCTTGTTCGGGCTTTTCCATTTGTAAAGGGAGAATCGGGGCCACGCCCTGCCTGAGCTCCCTGTCACTACTGAGAAGTTGGTATGAAAAGGAATTCCACCACCGGGCTCAGACCCACAGAGAAGCCAGAAACCCATGATTTCACGAAAAATATCCTGATGGCCTAAATGTCGTCAAATAAGTCACTTAAGCCAACAAAAACAGTGTTGGCAAGACAGAACACTCTGTCCTGTGGATCTGACCGTCCCTGACCGCCCCCCAGGGCAGGAATGAAGGCTGATTGGCTAACCCGCCTCCCACGTCCACCCCCGTCCCTGCATCCCGCATGATGGTTCCTTAAATCAAACTTGGGAAAAGCTGTAGCCAAAGATCCAGATGCTGCAAGCCACACACTGAGAGGGCCATGTCACCCAGACTCCCTGCTCTTTGTCCCTCCAACTCTCGTTGCTTATTTTGAAAGAGTTGAGCAAGACCCCGTCCATCTACCGTAAGCAGATTTTCCTCCTCACAGACGGTTTCCGCAGCTCTGTCTCAAGGAGGCAGCCGGTCACGATCCACGGGCTCCCACCTCCAGGCCTCGCTGGCCGCGGAGCCAATCTGCTCCAGGAGACCCTGGCTGGCTTCTCAGTGCTTCCGACTTCTCAGGGACTGGCTTCTGTTTATTTTCCTCTCTTCAAAGCGCACGTATTTCATTCCAACTGCTTTTCCACATCAGCAAAATCTGCTGGGCCTGCCCGCGATCGCTCCTGTGCGCCGGCTCCCTCCTGATTAACTCTATTTATATAATTTATTTGGGTTGCCTGCTTCCCATTGGGGAGATCAATACAGATTTAAATGAGAAGTGAGAGTATTTGCGGCCACTTCAAGTGTTGATCAAACACAGGCGGAGTGCAGATGCTCTCCGAGAAGAGCCCTCTGTGGGACCATCTTGGTCTCATCTTTCCCAAAGAGACGGACAGGCACGCAGTGGAGAGATGAAGGAGAGGAGGAAGGAGAGGGAAAGGCAGGGAGGGAAAGGAGGGGAGGAGAAGTGAAAGGGAAAATAGGAAAGAAAGAGAAAGAAAAAGAGAAGTGGCCAAACCAGCTTCCAGTGTGGTTGGCGAATACCCAGCGTTCCTGGCCTTCGGCTGGGCTCTTCTGCAGGTGTCTCCATGCTGAGATGCCACCAGAGCAAGCCATCCCTGTTTTTGCTTATCCTGATCCCAGGTAAGGTAGAAGGCACCTGGAGCTTGTTTGTGCCTGAGCTTTGAACTGTCCTCGCACATTCGAAATAGCAGGCAGGAACTGAATGCAGGGTCAGACACTGTGGGGACGCCACTGTCCTTCCCCCGGGCTGGCTGGCATGCAGTGCCCGCAGGCTGTGATGTGCTGGTGGGACTCTCCCGAGCCGAGGCTGGCTGGAGGGCAGAGGCTCCCAGGCTGGACCCCATCATGGTGCCTGGAGGATGGGAGGAGGGTCCCGTGCCTGGCCTTACAGCCTCTTTCCTGAGTTCTCGCTCTGGGCACTGCCTACTTCTCTAAGAACAGGGCAGTCGATGTGGCAAGCATTGCTCCAGCCAGGCATGTGGCACATGCCATGATCCCAGCTGCTCAGGAGGCTCAGGTGGGCAGATCAGGAGTTTGGTGCTGGCCTGGGAAACATCTCACACAACAACCAAGACCTCATAGAAAGCATTGTTCCAAGGAGACGCACGGCTGGGTCGTGCCACACCTGTGGCCCAGGACGGGCGAGGGTGGGGGATCAGGAGCCTGTCAGAGGTGGCTCTGCCTTCTGGATGCACCAGGCCTGTCCTGAACTCAGAGCTCCCGGGGCCTCTCAACCCACGGGAAGGCTGGGAGTCACTTAATCAGCAGCACTGGACTGCTGACTTACCCGGAGGAAAGGAGATTCCTACACCACTCGGGTCCAGAAGTCAGTTCCCAATAGGTCGGGTAGGTACATGTCCAGAGAAATCAGGACAAATCTGAACGGTGGCAGAGACCTTGCTAAACCAGCCAGAAGGTCCAGAGCTGAAAACAAAAGACAGAGAAGCCAATTGCTCACACAGCCTGTTCAACAGAAGACCACACGAAGCAAAAGCTACTGAGACACTGGCATGGGACATTTGCAATCCGAGTGACAAGCCTAGGACTCATGTTCCTGCGCTCTGTTTAAGAAAGAAGAGTAGCAACCTGGTTTAAAAATGGGCAAAATACATGAGCGGGCAATTCAAGGACAAGAAGACATTGAACATCACAAACGTTTGCTCGGCCCCACTGATGATCAGGAAAATGTAAATTAGGGCAGGTTCGTGTGACTGTTCATTCCCGACGAGTGTAACTGATAAATCAATAGCCCTGGGGCTGACGAGCACGCGGAGAGGCGGCAATCCTGGGTGCGGCTGGTTGGAGCTGCGTGTCCCTTTCACGATGTGAGTTTTGCAACACGTGTTAACATCCCAAATGGCCTTACCATCATGACTGGCAGGCCCCCTTTTTGAAGTATATGTTCCAGAACATAATTCTGGCTTTACAGAAGATGATTTGTCAAGGCCATGTACACATACTGTAGCCTTGTCCCCTTGTCCCTCTTTGAGGAAGAGGAGAAGCCAGAGGGAGACAGAGGCAGACACACCAAGGCAGGAAGGGAAAAGAGGTGGGAAGGGGAGGCTGGACGCACTCGGGTGACCTTCAGAAAGAGACAGAGCAGCCCCGCAGGTGGCGGGAGGTGCAGTAGGACCCTGTGTTGACACAGAGGAAGAGCCATGAGCTGCCAGCAGGTGGAATGGAGGGACAGCCACCCCGACCCCAAAGCAACATGGAAAGAGGGGGTAAGAGACTTGATCCCTGCGGGGACGAGGGCTCTGAAGCCGGCTGCCGGATTGGTCCTCTCCTCCAGCGCCCTGCAGCTGCAGCTGGCCCATTGCCTCGGTGTCCCCAGCTGTCCACTGAGCAGACCGTGGGGAGACTCACCGAGGGGACCCGGAAAGCGCGTAGCTTTGGGCGGGAGGCTCTGCATGTTGGCCATCCTGGTTCCCGACTGGGATGGCACCAGATCTCGGGATAGAGAGCAAAGAAAAGAACAAGCCACAGATGAGCACACCCAGCACAGACTTCCCTTGGGCCAACGTCTCTGGTGCTTGCATGGGAAAATAAGGGGGGGGTTGCTGGACCGAGGGGTGGGATGCTGTGGGGGAGGGGAGACACTGCTGAAGGGGAACAACCAGGAAGGTTGGGAGAACCCCGGACTCTGGCAGCTGTTGGAACAGGGACGTGTCTTCCTACCACCTGGTGAGGGGGGAACCCCGCTGTCCCGACCACCCGGGACTCGCCTCCCTCCAGGCTTCTCCTGTCCCAGCAGGGGAAGGGTCAATGTCTCGGCCACCAGGGTGTGCAGAACGACCCCAGCCCCAGCTGTGGGCGCCCCTGCCCCAGGGCCGTGCACTCTGCTCCTCACCCCCAGCAGCCACATGCAACCGTCAGTGTTTTGAAATCAGCTCCCCGCAGCAGGGATCTCACGCAAGCCTGCGTTTCTGCCTCTTGGTGCTGCTGGTCAACGTCAAGGTGGGCTCCTGTGAGCTGCACACTGCTATCTCCTCCTCCACCCCTCCTTTCTGAACAGTGGTATTCAAACTCCTCTCTACGTGAAGCTGGCATGGCAAATAATTGACCCTCTGAAAGAATATTAAAGACTTTTTAAAAAAAGACCTTAAATATGACCTCACAGGCTCTTCCTGCAACCCACGGGGTATCTTCCTCAAATCTGCTGCAGGCAATCTCCTGGGCCCCAGAAGTCTTAGAACAATACCAGCCATGAACACCCACCTGGCAGTGCGTCATGATTTCTAGGCCTGGCTGTTGATGGAGGCCAAGCCCTGAGTGGGACAAGGTGGAAAGGAATAAAATGTTCCTGGCCCCAAATAAATAGCTGTGCCAATAACAGATCTCTTAAGTGCATCAATAACAGATGCCCTCGATCCCCAGAGCCTGGAAGAAAAGACAGAGCAGAAAAACGGGACAAGGGGCTTCAAAGGGGAAAGCAGGCTCTTCTGAGCTGGAGTGAGATGGGAAACTTCGATAGACAAGCAAACACAGGGAGTGGGAGATGCTGTTTCCGGACTGGAAATGGGTTTCAGGCCCCAAGGTCGCAGAAGGACCCATTTCACAGGTGAGGATGCTGAGGGCCAGGCAAGTTGATTTTTTTGCCCAATAACTTCAGAGGCATTCGGGTTGGCAGGGCAGGGGCAAGAGCAGGTAGAGTCCCCGTCCCCGGCAGACACCTGGACGCAGAAGGGCCGTGCAGACTCTGACCTGTCTAGAATGGAATTTCGGTCCAGTCCCCCGGAGTTACAGGTCGGCCCGTTCCCAGCTCATGTCAAGACTCGGTGAGACCCCGGTGGGCTGGCTGGCTGGAGGACAGGGCAGGGCTCGGTCTCTCTCCATCTGAACACCCTACCTTTCTCTGGGGCCTTTGCCTGGCTTTGCTGCTGTCTGGGAGTGAGTTCGTGGTGAGGTCGCTGGGACTCTGCTGAGAGTCCCCTGTGCTTCCTTCTGTGCTGACTGACAGCCCAGGAGTGGGAAGTGCAAGGCAGGGAGGGAGGATCCTGCCAGGGCCCAGCTGATGGAGGAGAGGGAGCAGGTGGTTTGCACAGAGGGAAGTGATTCCTCACCTCCCGCCCTGCAAGAGGATGGCTCAGGACACTTTCTGCTCCGATTTTCCGGGAGGGGCTTTTCTGGGACAACTTCCCTCAAATTCTCAAAAGGATCTGTGTCCAGAAGACAATCCGTTGTCCTGGGGCCTCTGACTCAAGCCTGTCACGACACCCATCTCTGTTCTGTCCTTTCACCTGATGCACCTGCACTGAGATGTCCCTGGGTGAGGATGGCCAGGTGGGACTGTGATGGGGAACCAGACCCAGGCTCCTTCCTTCAGGGAGCTTGATTTAGGTTGGGGACACGGACATTAAGTGAGTCAGGTGATCCACTCATACTCGGAGTTAAGAGCTTCAAACAGCAAGGCCCAGGTGCAGCGGCATGTTTCCTGGTCCTGGCTGGGGAGAGCTGCTGGGGCAGGTCCTGAAGCTGAGCCTGAAGCCTGGGTTGTTAGCTGGGAGGGGAGGGGGGGAGGGACCTTCTCCACCCTGGCCTGCAGGATCCAGCCGGGATCCCCTGTGGCCAGCACGTCAATGGGCACACTCCCTGACCAGCAGCACCCCGAGCTACCTGGAAATGCAGATGCTCAAGCCCCTGTCCAGGTCCCTGGTAATGAAAGAGAATCTGAATTTCCAACAAGATCCTCATGGGGGATTTGCATTTGAATAGAAGGCTGGGGAGGGTTACTGTGAAGGGAAGAATCAGCATGTGAGAACCATTAGGAGAATGGGGTGGTGGTGATGGAGGAGATGAGGCAGGGAGGCCCCCCTCAGATTCTGTAGCCCTGTTAAGAATAAAAGGAGTGTTCAGGGTTAATAAATCATCATGCTTTGGGCAAGAACTTTTAAACTCCCAATTCGCCAGTCTGAGCTTTGGGGATGTAGGCAGAGGGCAAGTGCAAAGTGTTTTGGGATCACCCTCCAGCTCCGGCCCAGCTCCCGCGTCACTGTTTGCCCATCTGTGAAGTGGGGACACAGGTCCTCCATGGCAGGATCCTGGGGACGGCTAAATGCATGGTTGTCTGCAATGCTCGAGTGTCAGGGTTGGATACGTGAGGGCAGAGAGGTCGACTTCTCACTGGGTCCACCATTATTTCTTTAATCTTTCATTCTCATCTCTCAGACATGACAGCTGGTGATGTCACGCTGAACAGGATGGGACCCACAGCCAGAATCACTCTGGGGACACTGGAACTTGGATGATCCTGAAAGATTGATAAGCAGGGTAACAGGGGAAGCTCAAGGGGACAGCCCCAGGGAGCTGGGCCACATCTCCCAGACCAAGGGGTGTCCGGGGTGAGAGTGAAGAATAAGCTGGCGTCAGCCCACAAAGGAGAGGGAGGCGGACGGCCACTGACAGCCTGGGAGATGCGCATAACACCCAGGACCAACAGGGATGAGCGTCTGGGACATCACGGAGCATGAGAGCGTGCCAGGAGACAATGTGAACAGGAGATTCGGATACGGAGGAACCTGGATTGCTCCATGGTGTTTGAAGAGATGCTCTGTAGAAAAATGCCAGTTAGCAAGGATGTGGGGAAAAGGCACACCCATTCATTGTTGGGGACTGCAAATTGGTCCACTCTGGAAAGCAGTGTGGAGATTCTTCAGAAAATTTGGAATGGAGCCACCATTTGACCCAGTTATCCCACTCCTCGGTTTGCACCCAAAGGATGCAAACTACAGTGACGCAGCCACATCAATGTTTATAGCAACTCAATTCACAATAGCTAAACTATGGAACCAACCTAGGATGCCCTTCAACAGATAAATGAGTAAAGAATATATGGCATATATAACAATGAAATATTACTCAGTCATGAACAAAAGTGACTATAATTTTTGCCAGTAAATGCATGGATCTGGAGACTATCATGCTAAGTGAAATAAGCCAATCTCACAAAAATAAAGGCTGAATGTTCTCTCTGACTTGTAGATGCTGACACACTCTAAGGGTGGGGGAAGGGAAGAATAGTTCATTGGATTAGACAAGGGGAAATGAAAGGAAGGGAGGGGGAGGGGAATAGGAAAGACAGTGGAATGAATGGGACATAACTTTCCTAGGTTCATATATGAATACACAACTGGTGAAACTCCACATCATGTGTAACTCCAAGAATGGGACCCTAATTAGACTAAGTTATGCTCCACGTATGAATATATGTCAAAATATACTCTACTGTCATTTATATCTAAAAAGAAGAAATAAAAAAATAAAAATGCTAAGCAAGGCAGTAAGACACTTCCTGACACTCAGCATGATGAAACAAAGAAAGATGGCAAAGCTGGAACCCTTCCTTCTACTCGGAGCACGAATTGGCAACACCATCCAGAAAAGCTTCCTGGTGGGCTTTGTTCAATCAGGTGCTCCTGCGCCCCGTTGTCACCTGTCCATCTCTCTCCTCAGTTTACATTCCCGGGAATTTTTCACATGTTCAAACAGGGATGAGTTTGTAGCATCAAGTGTGTTTGGAATATTAAGAAGGCGGTAGTAACTCGGGTGTCCATCATGAGGGGATTGGCTAAACCAAAGGTCAGAGGTGCACATTGCAGGAAATCATATAGGGAGTTTTGGGCTGAATTTGCAGAAAGCACTATGGAGATCATGAACAATGTTAGACCTGTGAAATAATTGAGACTTATCCCAAGGGCCACAGGGAGCTACTAGAAGATTATAAGCTACGTAATTGTGTTTTTAGTCTCCCTCTAAACTCCAGTGAGAAAGTTAGACGTTCAACTGACTCAGGGGCTCGGGATCCTCATCTGTGTTCAAGTGTATTGTGCATATGTCTTGAGTGTTAATTAAAGAGGCTTTGGACATCCTAGCACCCCAATCATGAACCCCATTTTTTCCTCTCTTGTAAAGCAGCCTTGAGGCAGTCACTAACAGTTACAGCAGCAGCAACACCTGGGGGCAGGTGCAGAACCACACTTCCTCTGCAACTTCAGCAAAGTCATCTAAGCCCTGGCCGCAGGTCACCTTGGTTCCTCAATTGGTGATGGTACAAGCATTTCCTGCCTCCAGTCGCTGATGGTTAAGTAGGAATTAGTTCTGAATCTTCACCATGACCTAAGAGATCAATGCTACTTGCCCTTTATGTGAAGATAAAATGGAGACAGAGATGTTTGGCAACGTGCCTGGGGTGGTCAGGGGTCGGAAGAGGCATGGGCAGAGGTGGAAGCAGGCGGTTCTGCCTGCAGTGTGTTGGGCAGTCGCTCTATGAACCACCTCACCCAGGTTGCCCTCTTATGGCTCCCTGCCTTGTGTAGCCTTGGACGGGATGTGGTGTCTGGCTCACTGGAACCCAGAAGGCTCACATGAATGGCTTCTGGGCTCTCCTGGAACCATACACAGGTTTTATTTGACCTGAATATATTTTTTAAGAGTTTATATTAATAGCTTCTATTTTGAAAAAAAATCTGAAAATTGTACAGAAAAGTCCAGAATATTGGTTTCTTAGGAGAAGCTAGAAAAATTAGCAAGACCTGTCTCTCATTTCCTTCTGGAAAAAGCAGGAGGAGTTGAGTAGCAGCAATCCGTTGGACAGCTTTGCATACTCCCATTTTCCACAGTCTCTACCCCTCCTTAATACACCAAGCTCATTTCTCTCATTCCCATTCATTGCCTGGCCCTGATGAATCTTAATGTTATGACCCCTGCTCTTGGCAATGGATGATCCAATCACTGGGACCAGCCAAGGTTAAAATCCAAAGCTTGGTCTATCTCAGCATGTGAATCAAAATTAAAATCTTTCTGGAGATTTATCTTTCTGGTCTCAGACTTCTTCAGCCATTTCCCCTTTGGCCTTAATTTCCTCTCTTATGAAATTGCCAAGTGACACAGCCGCGAACACCGTCCACACACAACATCGGGGTTTTTCCTTCAGCAGCCGAACACGAGGCTGGGCTCCTCCAGTAACTCTATTCGTTTAAATCTAATTACCAAATGATTTTTAATCATTGTAAAATAAATTCACTCTTCATGTTTGGAAATGTTAAAGCCCTAATTTAACAGCAGCAACAGAAAAAAAAAAAAAGGCTTCTAATGGATTTGCACTAAGAAATAGGACTCGGCCTGTGTTGTCAGATGCTCAATAATTTAACTGCAAATGAAGTGTGCAAAATACAATATTTGTGTCATAAACCACCAGGCTTGTCACATAATAGATTTTTGAAGAGTCACGTTTCACGACTCCGAGCCACGTTAGGCTGGAATCCAGCAGTGGCCACCCTGCGCTCACAGCTCCATTGGCTGATGGAGAAAGAAATTGGGTCTCACTTCACCCAGTGACGAGGGTTGAGGAAGTGCCATTTCTCTGGGTCCCTCCCACCATTGGGAGCAGTGGCTGGAGTTCATCCATCCAATGTGACAACGTGACTTGTGCTCACTCCTGTCTCTCTGTGGTACAGGATGTGGCTTGGTTATCTTGACAAGTCTGGAGGCCTCTGTGGTCCCTCTACTATCACTGCCTGGGATAGCAAGGACAATGACCTCCCCATCAAAGATGTTCACGTTCGCATGCCCAGGCCGGTGCATGTGTGAGGGGGATGAAGGGTATAGAGGAAACCAAGTTGCTGATTGGTTGACCTCGGACAGATGAATGGGGATTATCTGGATGGGATGCATCCTGGTGGAGGAGATGCTTCTTGGTGGAGGAGATGATTCCTGGTGAAGGAGATGCCATGGTGGAGGAGATGCATCCTAGTGGA